>BPLR01016100.1:0-107353 GCA_021605095.1 Caerostris extrusa | reverse complement strand
GCTACGTATTGCTCATCCGTAGCACAAAGCCGGGACGAGAAACCGTGAAACCTGGGGGAACCGACAGCCAGTGAGAGCCTCGTCAATCGGCTATCAGTGGACCCACTCACTGGTGGAAACAGAGACTGCAAAAATACGTGCGGAGTTATCAATTTGAGTGTTCTCACTCCAGCCCTGAGCTTAACACCACTTCGGCCACAGTGTCAGGCAAAATGAAATATTTATTCATTTCGACTGCATCCACGGCACCAAGACATCTTTTTAAGTAGTCAAGCAACGAAATTGTACGAATCAAATCGAGGAGATTTTGACTTACTTAATAAGATCTCTTGCTTTATCCGATGAAAATGTCCATTTGTTTATCTGAATAAATACGGATTTTATTTTTACTTATTTTAATAAATTAATTTTATCCTGTTTTAATAAGTAACAATATGCAAAAGATGCAACAAAACCAAAAATTGGATTATAAGCTGCGATATTTTCGAAAGCAGAAGTGACAACTGGTATCTACAGTAACACTTAAAAGTATTGGGATTCAATGCAATTCTCTATAATTAATTCTTAATTTTAGAATTCCTTAATGAAAAAAATTTTTCACTCTCTAAACTATCATCAGTTTCTGCTAATAAATATCAAGTGTATCAAATATCATTTTACCATATAATTATGATTCAAATTTCCTTATGTGGCAAAAAGAAGCCTCTTCACATTGTAGTCAAAACATCACATCAGTGTCATTGCTCTTCCAAATTACAGAATGATCAAATAAGTTACTATCGTAAGTTGGCTCACCATTCAACTTTTAACTTCCTGCACCATACTGGCAGTATACTAGCGTAAACTTTATTAAGCCTATTTAATCGAATTTTATTTTTATTTTACTGCATGCATCGTCCTCTGTGCCTCGGGTTTCTGCTCCTCGTTTAAAATTTAGTGCAAACCACTTACAATGTAGTTGACTTTTCCCCTAAGCTGCAAAATGTTTATCAAGTCAAAGCCTTGGTCACTAACGGTATTTTTCTGTCGCTCTAGGACAGCTAATGCTTTATTACCTACACGAAATTTTCTTTTTATCCATTTTTTCTGCACCAACAAAAGTTGCTTTCACTGGAAAATGCTACAACTCACATACTCATAGAGCAACAGTCGTGTCAAATTTGTGCCACATTATTATGTCTTGAGAATCGATTTCCAAAAAGAAGTTCACGATGTATGCTTTCCCAAAAATCAATAATAAATCAAATTACGCTTTATAATATAGTATGGTAGAATCGTCAATGGTTCTCAAGTGAGAACCAATTCTCAAATGATGCACGATGTATTTTCATGGTAAAAATCAATAATAGATTTAGAAATTAAATTCTAGTAATAAAAAATAGTATGGAAGAATCTTTATGCATTGACATATAATCTTGAATCATTTTTAATGAATGACTTTGAAGTTCTTCATCCACGGTTCTCATGAGAATCAATAAGGATTCCCAAAAGAAGATGTATTTTAACAAAAAAATCAGTAATACACAGAAATTAAATTTATAATATAGTATGGAATAATCTTTTACTACTATAATCTTTACTTTCATCTATTTTTTAAAAAATAAAAATAACCTAAAATCACATTTTATGAAATAAGATTTATAGTAGACGTGTCGTCGTTTGTTTGTGCAGCTTCAATTGGGTAAGTAAATCAAGCTCCAAGTCCTCAATAACATTACAAGTTAAGCGCACAAGTACTACAATTAATTTAAAAATAAACAATATTTAACACACAACATGTATATTTAAAGAACATTCAATTAGTGATCTAGTGAAAGAATTCCACCTCTGACTCGAGATCACCGAGAGACTGTTATTTCGAGCCAGTTGCGCCTTGCGTCCTATCCACGTGAGAGACAGGATGCCTACTGACGACTTTATTCTATACGCTCTTGCAATGCGTAACGAAACACGGCTAAAGGAAACAGGGTAGTGGAACCACGGTTACAGGCTTTATTTAAAATGCCCACGTCAGGTTAAACAGCTTAAAATCGAATCCCGTAAAAGATGTTGAACTCCAAAAACTGGGTCAAAATCGAAAACAGAAATGCAATTAATACCATAGAGTAAAAATAAAATAGAGAGTCTTCTCCTATTCTAGCGAACAGAAAGCTGAGGTAGCAAGCATCTAATACTAAATTATGATGTATCGCAGCTTGGCTCATTTTATGTATAATTTTTATTTATGTATAAAACGTAAACATGTTACGTGATTCTGAAATTCTGAGAAATGCACGAAATTTTTCTTCTCAAGTAATACATTTATTTAACTATGCCCTTTTACTAAACATAAATAGATACAAAAATTTATTTTTGTTTATAATTCTGATCATTAGTATGAAATATTATAAAAATTTACAAAAAGTTCATATAAATGAATATTTTATTTTTAATCATTTTAAGGTTGAAATAATACTACAAAAGAAAATTTGTTAATGAATAAAATGCCAAATATTCAGAAAATTATAAACTTATAGTATATTTAATTCCAACTAAAAAAAATTAATTTGCCTTATGAAAATCTTTTTTGGATAGTAGACCTTTTGTACCTTTCCAACGGGCATACAGTAGTATGTAGCCAATAGTGAAGATTGCATGCCAAAAATCGCCAAACTATCATTGAATATATTAAACTATAAAGTAAAAGTTACTTGTGGTGTATCATCAATGGAGGATTATGTTTGCCACAAACTGGTAAAAAATCCCAATGCGCGTTCTTTTATATTACTACTTTTTGGGTCAATACGAAGTACGAAAATACTATACAATAAAATTTATTAATAGAATATAAATACCAAATATTCAGAAAAAATTAAATTTATAAATTTAAATTTAATTCCAACTAAAAAATTAAACATTTCTTTTGAAAATATTTTGGATGGATAGTAGACATTTTGTCCTTTTTCGCGCCAATACAAAAGAACTATAGAAAATTTATTAATAGAATATAGGTCCAACAATAAAGATTATCGCCAAACATCGTCAAGCTATCATCGTATATGTTAAACTACAAAATAAAAGTCACTTGTAGTGTATCATCAAGGGAGGATTATGTCTGCCTCAAACTGAAAAAATCTCAATGCGAGTTCTTTTATATTACTATTCTTTGGGACAATACAAAAAGTACGAAAATACTACAAAAGAAAATTTATTAATAGAATATAAATACCAAATATTCTGAAAAATAAAAGTTTTCATTTAATTCCAACTAAAAAAATGAACCATTTTTTTAAAATTCTTACATGATAGTCGATCTTTTCCCTTATTGCACCAACAGCATGGGTAGTAATTAGCCAGCAGTGAAGATTGTTGCCAAAAATCGTCAAACTGCCATCGAATATATTAAACTACAAAGTAAAATCACTTGTAGTGTATGATCATGTGAGATGTATGTTCGCCCCAAACTGGAAATCTCGATGAGAGTTCTATTTTATTACTACTCTTAGGGAATAATACGAAGTACGAAAATACTACACAAGAAAATTTATTAATAGAATATAATTCCGAAATATTCAGAAAAATTAAATTTACATAATTCCAACTAAAAAAAAACTAACCATTTCTTTTGGAAAATCTTTGTAGGATAGTAAACTTTTGTCCCTTCGCGACAACAGCATAGAGTAATAATAGCCAACCGTAATGATTATTGCCACAAAAACGCCAAGCTATCATCGTATATGTTAAAGTCACGTGAGTTATGCTAAAATCTGCTGCATATCTATTGTTGTTTGTTTGTGGCTAATCCTCAACGTGGGGACGGACAACCCATGAGTGATCTACTCATGGATGGATGGAAAGGGGGCAGCTTCTGTTGTGATGGAGCACCCGTAGGTAGAAGTCGACTTTTGCTCCGTGACGCTCTTACAGTGAGACCAGGACCGGGACCTACGGCTTAAAGTGGATTCCGAACCCCTACAAACATCCATAGCACCGCTGACTCGAACCCGAAAACCAGGTGGTACCGAGCGCAAAAGCGCTAGCCACTCGATCATTCAGGCCCGTTGCAAATTTATTGTAACCAGTAGTGACTGACTGCAGATTAAACGTTAAAGCAACATATTGAGTATAAATTTTTATTAATTAATAATTTATAGTTAGTGCTAAATCATTTCTAATTTAAAAAATTGCTATTAAAATGCATAAACATATATTTTTTTTTTTTTTATTACGTTGAGGGACTGGGTCGTATTGACCATTTCCCCTGAGCAGTTTTGAAATAAAGTTGTCCTACAAACTAGTCTTTGAAATAGGTAAAGTTCGATAGCTATAGTCGATAGGTAAAGTTCCTAAGATAGTGTTGGCCACAGAAGCACAAACTGTCAGGTGAGTAAAGTTCATAGTATCTCTAGCGGAACAAAAGAGGGCAATCAGGAGTGACCTTCAGAGAAATTCGGTGGAGATGTTCTTCGAGGTAGCCGTGTTCGCAGACAATTCTAAACTTGGCAGCAAAAAATGTGCCTGGGAAGGTCCAGTGGAAACGAATTGTTAAGTAAGCTTTTCCAGATCTTGCCTCTGGCAGCATTCACCTGAGTTTGCTGCATGTCTTCCCGTCAGATTCACAATAGTGGAAACTGCCTGCCTGTAGGGTATATCAAAAAAACAAGGGGTGAGGACGACTGCAATCATGTTTAGATAGCAATAATCAGATTTCTCATTACCGGGGATGTCACAATGGCTGGAGATCCATTGGAATATGATTGTCCAGATGGTACAGATCAGTTCTGTGATTTTGTATTTCGTCTCTTCCACTCGTGCTGAATCACAACAAGTAATATAAAAAATTAAAGTCAATTCCTTTTTTTTTTTTTTTTTACTATTGCAGAAAGTCCTTTATAAATAATTTTCATTCGTTTTTAGTTTACCTGGCGCCATCTATTGGTAGATATATGTAACTTAAATCTAAAAAAAAAACTAAAATTAATTAATTAAATTTAATGAGTGAATTAGTATTTGAAAAAAACTGTATTAACATCAAGTGTCATCACTACAAGTTCAAAAACAATGTATTTGAACTTGAGTGGATGAATAAAAAGTACTTTTTATGAACGATTGAAAATTTGAATAAGATATATATAGGAGAGTGCGAGCTAATAGAAGGAATTGAATAACGGGTAGAGCGGAGAGTGAGGATCGCTGACTGTGAATCGACAAGAAAAGCAGCATGTCTGTAGGCAATATTTGTATCAGATAGGTAAAATGTCGCTCGTCTAACAGCTTCAATTTCAACCTCAAAGTTCGTATCATTTAAACATGCTGCGCGAAAACCTTCAAAAATTCTCACAGCAAAAAACGGCTCCTGCAGAAGAGTGCTCCAGGGCAGAACCATCGGCATAAATACGGAACCAGGTATCCATTGGATAGCTATCGACAATGGTTTCGAGGGGCTAAAAGAACGGAGGTTTGGTTTGGTTTGTCTCTCTACGATCATCTTGGGCACACGAGAGCTAAACAGATGGGGACCTACAGTTTAATTGGTTCGAACCACCAAGAAACATCTATGCCATGGCTGGAATTCGAATCTGAACCCTATGATATCAAAAGGCCAGAGCGCTATCCACTTGGCCAACAGGCCGCTAAAGAACGGAGAAGAGCAGGGAGATCTTCACTCTTTTTATCATGGTGGTTAATTGATTGATTGATTGTTAATTTAGGTGAAAAATTGAAAGAGTGTGACCTTTAAGGCAGAAAGGATGCATGTGATACATTCAATATTGTATTTATTTAATAGGTTTGAGGGTTTTGAAAAAAAAAAAGCAGGAAGAATATACACAGTCCAGTCACATTAATGTGACCACCACCTACTTTCAACGTCAACGTGAAATAACCCATCACAAAAGGCAGGTGGCAGCGCATTGCAGTGGAGTGTATAAAAGGATGTCCTAGGGCATCAGAAAGCATTTCAATCGTTAGCGTAATGCAGAAACGTAGCGATTTATCCGACGTCAAAAGGGCATGATTATTGGCTTTCGGGCCAAAAATAGAAAGCATTTCGGAAACGGCTAATTTTATGAACTGTTCGCGTACCGCCGTCATACCGTGCATGGAGAAATGGCACTATCAAAATCAGCGGCGTGGCATATGTGGTGCACCATGGGCTATAGATGACAGAGGCGAACGAAGGCTACGGAGATGCGTTCTGGCGAATAGACGTGCAACTGTTGAGCAACTGACCGCCCAGATGAACCAAGGGGCTACCAAGAGTGTATCCTCAGCAACGGTTCAGCCAACGGTGCTGAGCAGGGGCCATCGCAGCAGACGCCTGGTTAATGCACCTATGCTGACTGCTGTTCATCGGCGACGAAGGCTGGAATTTGCACGCCAGTACCGAAACTGGACATACACAGAGTGGCGACAGGTGGCTTTTTCCGATGAATCACATTTTTATGCTCCATCGGACAGATGGACGTTGACGTATATGGCGCGAAAAATCTAAAAGCAAACACCCTGCAACAATTGACGGAAGGATCCATTCTGGAGGAGGGTGCATTATGGTTTGGGGAATGTTTTCCTGGCATTCACTGGGTACACTCATCATTGTGGAAGGCACGATGAATCAGCACAAGTACATCTGTCCTTGCGGACCATGTCCACCCCTACATGCGAATTATTTTTCCTCAGAATGATGGCATCTACCAGCAGGACAGTGCGAGGTGTCATACAGCTTCTCAGTGTATGTGCGTGGTTCGAAGAGCACCTGGATGACTTTACTGTACTCCCTGACCAGCAAACTCAATGAATTTATACCCAATAGAGAATCTGTGGGACCACCTCGGGATCGGGTTGTTAGCGCCATGGATCCTCAACCGCGTAATCTAGAGCAGCTGGTCACGGCACTGGAGTCAGCATGGCTCAGCATCCCAGTGAACACCTTAAGAAACCTAATTGACTCTCTTTCCTGCACGTCTCGCAGCGGTCCGCTCTGTCAAAATGTGGTTATTCTGGCTTTTGACAGGTGATCACATTAATGTGACTGGATTGTGTATAATTTAACATTAACATTAACATATTATGTAAAGCATAAAACATACTCAATTCGATACTAGTCATGTCGAGCACAATATTTCTGAGTTTAAAACTGTTGTTGCCAGAGAAGAATGTGATGTTTTTTGCTATTGCAGAGGATGGGGCTTCTATTGACAATGTTGACTATTTCAATGCAAAAGCTTTAATCTTACTTTACCAAGAACCTGTCACTTGCATCACATTCGTATAGCTATTAATGATGTACCAAGGCTAAATATTTTTAGCTGCTGGGTTTTTATGGCGATATCGCTATAGTTTGATGTAGGAAAAAAAAAAAAAACAAGATAAACTCAACATCATCGGTACGTTTCTATGAAGTACATCATTATGATTTTAAAGTCAGTATATCGTTTTACGAGAAGTATATAAATTAAATTATTTTTTTGGTCAGAAATTTGCAATGATGGAGATGAAGACAATCTTAGCTAATGTCATACGGCATTTTTCGTGTCACTTCTTTAGATCAGAGAGACAAAATGCTGTTTACCCAAATATGGTTCTTCGGAATGTCTTGCCCCTGCGTCTCAGTTTTAAATCTCGCAATTTGAACTTGAATTAACAGCAAGAAATATCCTGGCTTTGGTTTTAAGATAGTTTTGGGACTGCCACTAAAACATTCATTGTATATTTTTAAATATTGATGTATTGAAAACAATGATCTTGATAAATTGCTTATGCTGTATTGAAAAGAGTTGAAATTTTTTTAAAAAATGCTGTATATGATATGGAATATTTAGATCCTAAATATTCCATTAATAGTTATAAATAGTTATAATATAGTTATAAATAGTTATGGTGTCTAGATTCTGTTAATCACACAATAATATTATGAGGCATAAACTCAAAAAGGTTTTTTTAAGGGAGGGGGAGGGGAGATTATGAATTTATTTCATGATTGCTCACTATAGGTTTGATTTGTCTTTGTCTTTACTACAGTTTAACGTGGATTTCTTAACTACTACCATTTACTTTATCCTCAGACATCTTATTTCAAATAAGTTGCAACTTTTCGATACATTTTACATACTTAAAAAAAATCTACGAAAAAATATAAGCAAATATATATATAAACTTTTCAGCAACAGCATTTTTTTCTACCGGGAACATTTTGAATAAGCTCATAGGTTTTAATTATCGAGATGTTTCTTCAAAATTTTTGATTTAAAAAAATATAAAAAATCAAATAAAAATAATAGTTTATTATTTTATAAAATCTCATTCATCATCAGAAAGTATTAAATTCTGTAATTTAATTTTTTTTTTTTTTTTTTTTTTTTGTACAAATGTTGAACAAATGGAACCGCCTTCTTTCAAACATATTTGTGAATCTTAGTAAATAAAAAGCAGCTTTTTACCTTTTAAAATATCTATTAAGGAATATTTGGACAAATTGCAAAATAGGGGCCGTTGGGACTTGGCGACTTTTTGCGGCTCCAGCTGGGCGATAAGTTCCTAAATCTGGTATTCCGTGTTTCTGGTATACTGTTTGCAATTCGCTTCACTTACAATTGAAACCAGTTACTCAGCGCACTTTAACGAAAGATTTTTGACGCCAAATCCCAACGGCCTCTATTCTGCGATTTTTCAGAATATTTTTTTATTGATCAACTTTTTTTTTAAATTTTTAATTTATATCTATAGAAACAAACATTCAAAAAAATGTTCCAAAATGTGTTCAATAAAACTTTATTTCTGTTTTATTATAACTGGCATTTTCAAACCAAAAAAGAATCGTAATGCCTTTTATTTTCAAAATATGCAGATAAATATATTTGAATTTGTATGCTATCAAAACACAAGAATTACATTATTGAATTGATATAAAGAAGTTTTCAGTTTTTTAATCTGTGGCAATATGTAGTTTTGTAAATAAATATTGAGATCTTAAAAATCGAAAATATATTTGCGAATTTGTAAACGAAATATCATCGTAAGAATATATGTAATTGGTTCTTGATTACAAGAATAAAACGGTAAGCAATGTAACTATGCTTGTAAGTTTTGTATAAAACAATTATGGCAATAATAATGATAAACATGATAAATAAGTAAGAGCTATAAAATTTTTGGTAAAATCGCAGAATAGGGGCCGTTGGGATTTGGCGTCAAAAATGTGCTTCGCCAGTGTGTCCCAAATGACGGATGTGATTCTAAAATTGGTTTGATTTGTCGCTCTACCGTCATCTTGACACGAGGGGCTAAACAGACCAGGACCTACAGTTTAAAGGGGGATTCCAAAACCACTTACAAACAACCATGCCACCGCCAGGATTCGTACTTCGAGCCTCTGCTACCAAAGGCCAGAGCTCTAGCCAATCGGCCATCAAGCTGCAATTCTAAGTGAAGAGAATTGCAACCCTACCCGATAGCTCGATTTCGCGAAGCATAATTTGAATTAATACAAAGATTATGCTGAAACTTTTGGAATTTTAATGGAAAAAATTGCTGAAAATTTAAGGAAATTTTAGGGTAAATGTACTTACCTCAGGATGCTGAAATTTGATTGAAATACATAGGTCATGTTGGATTGTATTCACCCAGAATAATGTACTCTGTCATAATATCCATGCAGATTTCTCAGCAGCAATTCTTCCAATTGGTCATAATATTCAGTGCATACTCATTGTCATCAGCTATATCCGCATTTGAATGTCTATGGATCAGTCATACGTAATTCTAAAAATTTAGCACAAACTCATTTTTATTGTGAGAATCATGAAATTTCGTGAATCGTTCGTTACATTTTATGCTACACCATTAAATTTCACTCTGCATCTTCACATATATCCCTCAAATTTATTTTTCGATACCGTTAGAATCATATTTACATAATTAGGACAAGACATTCTGGCCAAATCGCAATGGAATTTGGCAACTCTTTTGTGGTGCCAACTGGGGGGATAACTCGCCAAATGTGTGTAACCCGGGTTCCTTATATACTGTTTGCCATTCACTTCACTTACAAATCCCTTAGCGCTTTGGCGAAAAGGTTTTGACGCCAAATCACAACAGACCCTATTCTGCGATTTTACCGACATCCTTAGCAATCAAAACTTCAAACATATATTATTCGATAATTTTCAACTTATCCTGACATTCTATATCCCTGCTGTAGCACCACGCTTCCTTCAATTTTAAGAATTACCTGTTCCAAAATAAAATAACCAAAATAAATACCAGACATCTCTAATCGAAAGACTTTGATCAGCACGCAAGGACGAAAAACTGGTAACGAGTGAAATTAATCGTTATTAAAATATTCATTTTCTAATTTCTTTCAGAACATTCAAGTAATTGAAATAAGCCATGTAATTCTCTGTCACTCAAAACTACTGTAATTAATCATGGGCAATCAGGCATTAAGAGATATCTTTGGTTACTACATTTATCGACTTTGGCCCACTTGCAGCCAAAAGAAAGTCTCCAAATCCCAACGGCCCCTATTTTGCGATTTAGCAAAAACTTTTTAGAGGGAATTAATTTTTTATAAAGTTGCATAAGAATAGTGTTATAATGATATGCTATCATCCAAAACCAAAAATATATTTCTTTTCTAAAGCAGAATAATTCATGTTTAAAAAAAACGATGGCAAACAAAACGTTGGGATTTGGCGACATTTTTGTGGAGCCAACTGAGTGATAATTCGTCAAATGTAGTAAACCTGGTTCTTGTATTGTATGCAGTTAACTTCACTTTAAATCGTAACCCTTATTTTTGACGCCAAATCCCAATTTTGACCCCTGTTCTGTGATTCTGCCACAATTTTCCTGTTAAGATTAAAAATTTTTACTTATTTTCTATTTAATTGAATAAAATAATCCTAATTTGCTGATTCTATTACATATAACTACATGGTTGTTTTTGTTAATTTTACTTTCAGTTGAGTTTCCTTGGCGGCAATATTTTTTTTGAGGAGATAATGCGCCAAATCTATCAACAACTTCTATATACTGTAAAATCGGGAGAGATTTAAATAGGATTAGCAATTCATTTCAGAATTATTTTTATTAAATTCTACCAAGAAGCTTTAATTTCAATTAATAACGTGAACTTTAGATGATAGAATGCGGAAACAATAATACCAATGTCATCTTAACTGACTGTGACATGAAAATTTGTTCTATCATTATTATACACGAGAAATTTATAAGTAGCAATTATTTCAATTCATTTAGCTAATCTAAAGAAAAGAAAAAAGAATATTCTGTCATTATTCATAAATAAATAAGTAATATAACAAAAAATTTTAAGGTCAATTCCTACATTTTTTCACTATATTGCAGAAAAGTCCTTTACAATTAAAGTTTGAAATTTTCTTCTTACATCTGGCGCCATCTATTATGAGATATCATCCACTACAAGTTAAAAAAATGTATTTGAACTTGAGTGGATGAATAAAAGTATTTTATGAACGATGGAAAATTTTGAACAAGATATATATAGGGAGCCTGTGAACTAATAGTAGGAATTGAAAAATGCATTCTTATTTTATCTATTTTTTATCGAATTAGTTTTATACACTAAAGTTTTGAGATAAATTGAGTGAAAACGATAAAAATATTCAAAGGAATGGATTAAAATTAATTCTGAATTTTTTAAACTTACAAGAATATAAAAGTACATCAAAAAAAAATATTTCTTTCATTTAAAAAGAATATAAATAATGTTCTTGCTTGGAGAGCCTGATTGCCGAGTGGCTGACGCTCTGTTCCACAGGTTTTTCGGGTTCGAGTCCCGGGAGTGCCATAGATGTTTTTAGGGATTCGAATCCCCTTTAAACCGCAGGTCTCGGTCTGGCGTGATCGTAGAGGGTTGCGGAGGTATTGTTACTCCGCGTCCGTAGCTTAATTTCAAGCTACACGCAACTTCTGGGTAGTTCTGAGTAAGTAACGTCAGTGCAGCGCCTGCCTTAAAGCATAAAAGACTAAGTAGTAACTGGGTAGTGCTAAGTGTTTGCCAGCTGCATTAGAAAGAAAAAAAATGTTGGTGCTTTTTATTAACGTTGATATTTTTTAATAATTATCAAAATAGAATTTAAAAATCAACAAGTTAGAATTTTTAACAGATTGTTTAAAACATTAATTAAACGTACAGGAAAATTAAATACATTAACGTTTTTGTTTTATTTCACTTTTCTTTTTACGACAACCATTGTAGGAACAATTAGATTGGTTTGCCATCATGGCGAACTTCTTCGCATTTCTAATTTTCACTTTTATCGCCTACTACAGGATACCATGGACCGAACATTGTTATCGATTCCCAAAGCTGGGGCTTTGGACAAGTATCCCATTCCTGCCCCAAAAGACTTGCAAATCAACGAATTTGCCATGTGGAAGAGGTGTCCCACAGACCAGAAGCACCCAGTGCAAAAGCGTCCAAGAAAGGAGATTGAATTCTATAGATCTAAAATTGGAGAACAGGTTTGTTAAATTTTTGTTGTTGTTTTTGTTAATTTAAGAATATAGTAGAACCTCTTTAAGTCGAACCTCGATAAGTCGAAAACCTCCACAACTCGAAAAATTTTTTTGTTCCTTCCCCCAAAACCTCCATTACTCCAAATTTCAACCCTCTATATGTCGAAATAACGAGCACCCTACAAGCCTATATATTTGCTATATATTTTCCCACCGTGATTCGAAAAAAAAAAAAAAAAAAAACTCTGTATCTCGAACATTAGCAATGTTTGATTTTACAACTTCATCATTTGAAATTATTTTGATTTTTTTTTTTTTATTGTAGTGCATAATATAATTTGTATGTTGCTATAAGCATGTTTATTACCTCTGTAACTTAAATTTTTATTTATTTTACCTTTCTAATTCAGAATAAGTTAGAACGAATCTAAACCTCTACAAGTCGAATATTTCCTTGCAAATTCCGCGTTAGTCGAAATCCTCCATAAGTCGAAAATTCTATAACTCGAATTATTTGGCTTTCGACTTACAGAGGTTCTACTGTAAATGGAAAAGTGCCATTAAACATTTCGAAATTAAGGGGACCCATTGGTCTAGAATTTTCAAAAAATCGATTTTTTTCGATATTTCGAAAGTATAATCCTTCAAGAATATACTGTTAAATTTTTTTGTTTTTAGTTTTACAGCCCATTTAGCTGAGAATATGCTTACTTACCCCATATTGAGAATATGCTTATTTTTTCGAAATTACTTTTTCCGCAAGGTGTGTGACAAAAGAAACTACTCGTCCGATTCGTCTCAAATTTTACTATGTTATTCAGTACACCAGTACCTATCGCTGGAACTAAAAAAAGTTTTTACGTTGAATACTTCTTTTTTTTTTTTTTTTTTGCACATACAAAAAAAAAATAATAAAATAATAATCTTTTGTAGGTAAATTTCAACAAAGCGCCATTTTGTCAATTTTTATTAAAAACATTTTTTTTTTCTAGTTCCTGCAATAACTATACTACAGATAAATCTACAGATAAGTGTCTACAGATAAGTGAAAGAGCCAAAAACTTGACCCACCCCCAAGGTCCATATTTATGAGGAGGGCAACTTCAGCGCCACTCCTTAACTACTTAAATTGTTTTTTTAATTATAATTTTTTTGTATTCTATTAAAGGGATTTAATATATCTATAAAGTTTGAATAATATTGTTCATTATTTTCATTAAAAAAATTCTGAAAACTTGTTGAATTCAAGGCCGCTAGATCGCCTGGTCCCCTTAAATTTTATTTCTCCTACAGACCAAATTGCAGTTATGGTGATCCTGGGATTTAGAGACTTCTTTCGTCGCCAAATTGGCGATTACGGTTCAAATGTGGTCTTCTTATCTTCCAATCCATCGTTCTCCATTCATCCCATCGGCTTTAGATTTTGAAATTCTTATTTTATTCCGTTTTATAAATATTTGCTAATTTTTATTTCTTATTCTTGAGAATTCCTTTAAATTTTATAAAACTATATATTTCCAATGGAAAGTTTACATGGCAACAGATATCATTAAAGAATACCTGCAAAGAACGAGATAGAAACCAATGACATCAGTTAATCCATCCACTTAAGTCTGGCAACCCAATAACACTTCCATAAAGAAACAGGAGGCGGTGCAGAACAGACAGCAAGGTGAGATGTATCCTTTTCTTTCTGGTTATCACACAGGAGAAAGAGAGGGCCAGGAGTCTGTTTAATTCTGTGAGGGTGCTTGAGGAGACAATCGAGACCACAGAAAGGCCATAGAAATACCACTGATGATAATTGGACAAACCAACTGGTGTTCAACTACAGAACTCTAATAAACTCACACTGAGAGCCAGCCTGAAGGCAGTGTTTGTAGATCATTTTGCTGTATTAGACGTTGCTCAGAGTGTACCAGGAGGAGGTTGATCTACGATGCACTCCATTTTATAAAAAGAACAGATCTATTTCTGAAAGGCTCTATGACTTTCCATTTTTACAGCATTCACATCCATTGGGACCGGCCATATGAAGTGTTTGAAATAATGCAAGAAACATACATGAAATCTTCAACCAAATTGATAGATTCGTTTTACTTAACTTCGACAAGTAACTTTCACTACCAAAGCTGTAGAATCAGCCTTTCAAAAATTGGCCGAAAAAATGCGAATTTGAAAATTATAAGTATTTTATATTATTAAAGTTATGAACTTCCAAGCAATGTTATGGCATGATGGTTTGTCATAAAGTCGCATGGAAAACTGATGCTTGTCTAATGCTAGCACTAGGATGGTTGCGAATTTTACGAATTTTTCAAAGTTAGCGAATTTTATTTAATTAAACTTTGGGAAATCACTAACAGATTCTCAAACATATTGAGATAGTAACAGAGAAAATACTATATTGCATTTTCTAAAATGTTTTTAGTTCTATTGAGAATTTGTATTTCTGAAACCCTCAATTTGGATTTACAAAACAATAATTAAAAACTTCTTCAATCTGTTTCCGAAAAATTAAACCAAAGATAGTTGCAATTAAGGAGTGTCTAGGGAGAAATATTCTCGTACCTCCGATTACAAAATTAAATGAAAAAATTTACAAAATTAATGAAAGTTTCAAAAACTTTAGAGAGAAAAAAATTGATTTAAATGAGAAGGAAATATATATTTAGAAAAGACAAGGGGAAAAGAGTAAAAAATAAACTGAAAATACTAATTAATGGAGAAATCATTAGTAGCCTGAAATACATCTTATTTGTATATTAATGCACCCTACTGTTTCCAATATGATGCAAGATTTTCCTCAATGCTGTCGGTCTTCTTCAACTCCTGTAGTGCCGCCCTGAAGGCTCGTAGCAGCATGAGGCCATTTCCCTTCTGATTCATAAGTTTTAAATTAGCTGACATAAGGTCAATGCTACTTGATTAGGTTTCGGGAAAGATGGAGGTTGTAAGCATTTCTTTTTAAAATCAACTTCCTCAAAGGACAGGTTCGAGGATTAACGTTTTGGTCTACTAGAATGTTTTTTCGTTGTGTCCTCTTTTTCTCAATGTTTATTTTAATTTTCGATGTCTTTGGAGGACTCTGTTGAATTTAATATTTTTCAAGAAGTTTTCCGTGGAAATCTAGAACAGCATCTCCAGAATGCTGCTTGATTCCCCCTTGAAATTAGTACAAAGTCTAGACCAGGGGTCGGCAACCTGCTGCTCGCGGGCCACATGCGGCTCTTTTGATTGAAACTGCGACTCTTTAGTTCCATACGCAAATATTTTTTATCAAAAAAACCATTCAAAAATCGTTCTGAATCGATTAACGAGGCTTAGGCACCGATTCTATCTCTCAGTTGAGGCACTTATATTCGACGCATGGAATAGTCTTCCAGATTGCTACAGTGAGGTGAAGAAATTGACATTTAGAGTGCTGACTATCTTCAGATCGACATATTCGTGAGAGCATGAATATCATTAAAAGTAAAGTAAGAAGTCAACTAACAAATGAAAATTTAGAGTCGTGTTTGAAACTTAAAACACCAAGTTATGAGCAAATTTATCAAAACTTTCTAAAACCATGCAAAGCCAACGCTCCCATTGAATTTGTTTGCCCAAATATATGTTATTGTTCTTTTTATTTTAAATACAAGTTACATTGTTTAGTAAAGTTTAAATTTTCTACTTGAATAACCATGCAAAGCCATCACTCCCATTGAATTTGTTTGCTCAATTGTTTGTTATTGAAGTACAAGTTAGTGTTGTAAGTAAATATTTAATTGTTTTAATTTTTTACTTAAATAATAAGTGATTACCTAATAATGCCATATATATATATTATCTAATTTATTATGAAAAACACTACTTATATATGAATAAATAGATATTTTTTCTTATGAATAAATAGATTAGGTGTTTTTTTAACAAAAAACTTTATTTATGCGAGTACTATTTATTGTTGGCAAGAAAAAATGTTGCGGCTCTTTAAAAACTTTGAAATTTTTTAAATTGTAATTTTTGACACTTCCGACTCAAAAGGTTGCCGACCCCTGGTCTAAACGAATGTGCCTGAAGGGAAAAGTTTTCTGTGAGGTGATTTTCCCCACAGAGATATTAGTATATTTTCTAATAACAGGTTTCATTGCTGTGATTGAAACAGGTATAAGAAGAGGGGAAAAAAGGCAATTTTACTAGAGCTAATTATAATGTGTCAGTTTATTTTTACTATCAAGAATTACGATTGTGAATTGTAGCAGAATATTATGATAATTTTTATTATTATTTTTGTTGCGGGCCATCTGTACAGCACTTCACTTCATATATGGTGGAATTTTTGTTACGAGTCAATTTAACTTACTTGCATTCGGACTTCCCTTGCAAATGAAATGCCTTGGCAAAATCTAAAATTATAATTCCTTTTATGATCAAAAATTAAATACCAAATTACATAATTAAATGTCGACAGAAAAACAGCTACTGCTCTCACAAGGTTAAGGATGAAGTACCACAAAAATATGAAAAATGCTGCTGATGGCATTAAAAAATGTGGCAACTGCCTTAATGTAGAGCGTACTCCTCATTGTCCACTCCTTGATTGTCCAGCTGTTGCAGTCGCCATACATTGTCTGTACCATTCCTCGGAAGAAGATGTATATTCCGAGCTGGCAATTAACAGAGTTAATATTATTTGGAAGCACCATGATTTTCTCGTACTTTTCAGGGATACGACAACAACAACTATCGCTTATAGAACCAGAGGGATTGACACTCATATGCTACTACAAATAAGTTCTGTCACTAACCAGACTGTAACTCTAATTAAAATGCATCTCAAGACTCAAAGTTAAGGACTAAGAATTGAGCCTTGGAGGTTCAGAGACCCATGAGAGCATTATCATTTCATTCTTCAAGGCTTTTGACAAATATTACTTTCAAACACAACCTTAAATCGGAAGGAATGGAGGCATTTAAAGGCAAGAATCAGATTATCTTTAACGTGGACATCACTTGTGTTCCTGATGCCCCATGAAAAATTGCTGTCGCACGTTTTAGACCAGGGTCTCCAAACTACGGCCCGCGGGCCAAATCCGGCCCGCGAGTGTCATCAATCCGGCCAGCGACAGCGAATAGCATATTGTTGCTATAATAAGTTGGATGAAAAAACACAGAAGGATAATAACTCTATTTTATTTACCTGCTAGTTATAGCTTAATGGCAAGCATAATACGCAGAAAATTTAGCTTAAGAAATTTAGCTTAGTTTATACTTAGCTTAGCCAACATCTAACAAATAATTGAAATGAATTCCACTAACATTATAAACTGGTGAATATCCCGGTTACCCTCGGTAGTTATGTTGGGATAAAGAGTATCGCATATGTATGTACAACAATGTTTGGAATGTATATATCCTGAATCAAACATATGATTTTTATCCTGAAAATCCCTCAGGAACGGAAAAGCTAAATTAACGCGAATGAAACCATGGGGTATCCACTTGTAAAAAATACTAATGAGATTTATGTAATTGTAATTTTTCACTGACAATAGTGGATCAATTTTACTTGTACCAATTATTAAAAGTGATTTAAGATGCTCATCGGTTTAACTTAGATCTATAAACATTCTTTGTGTACTTCATTTTGGAGAATGAAGCGAATTTAGCAAGCGTATGCTTGCTCAGAGCGCGTACTCGGCGACTAGTCTAGAAATTATAGATAAGGGCAGAAAAAATGAAAAAGGTTTTGGCCCTCGGTACTTACTGGAGTAAACAGTATGGCCCGAAAGCTGGAAAGTTTGGAGACCCCTTTTTCAGACTATTAACAAATCATTACCGTCTGAGTTCTCATCTCTCCATATGGGCATTGCCATCTAACGCCTTTATCTAACAATTCTATCTATCTAACAACTCTATCTAACAATTTTTTTATGTTACACAAATTTCAGCAAACAATTTTTATAGCATCTATAACTGGTCTCTAATTAAACCGAATTTTTAACTTAAATTCATTTTATTTTTTAATTTAAAATTTTTATCTTTTATCTTACTTTTATTTTATTTTAAGTATTTTATTTTTCAATGTACCATTTTTAAATTTTTAGAAACATTAATTTTTTACCTTTACTAACATATAAGCAGCTAATAATTCAACGTGATTAAAAAAATATGAATTAAGATGAGGAGGTTAAGGTGTTTGTTCCAACTGGTACTCCGTAATCGGTACACCAGTTGCCAGGCATTGCCATCTTCCTGGATTGTTCTCTTTGTGACTCTAATCAATCTATGACAGCGGAACATTAAAGCGTACGTTCTGCCCTAAGTGGTTTTAATTGTATTGTTGAAAAATACTGGATAACTCGTGTACTGATGGCATAGGTGCTAATCTGTGTGGCATTTGTTAAATAAATAAAAGAAGTCAAAAGGTCTCTCAAAAGTGATAAGAAAATTAAGTTTCACCTTAATGCTTTACGTGTTATAAAATTTATATACTCCTTTTATTTGATTACTTTTGACATTTGAGAACAGATTGTCAATTTATGTGCAGCTTCATCTCAGATATCCCGGAAAAAGGTTCGATCAGACGGGAACTGTAAAACCCAGGATTCCGACTCTTACCTACAATTCCCTGAATGATCCCTACATGCGCCATTATTTCCGGACTTTACCCAGCTACAAGGACCTGGTAGATAAGGGCCTCGTGACCGCCGATGGAAAAGTCAGGGTGGACATAAAAGAGTTCAACCAGTACAGAATGTATTTGCACCACATATGGACAATGGAGATTGACCACCTGCGGAGCACTCAGGTAAAGCCAAAGTTATTTTTTGAGGTCATCATAAATTCTTCATCCAAAAAGCTCATAGAATTGTTGGTAATTTTTCTCAATTACTTTTGTGCATGGGATTCCTTGCTGTTTAGTTTGAAAATATAGGTAAGATTCAACATTCAAATGGAATTCTAATTTCAATTTTTATCGTAAGGACACGGAACAACCTGATAATTAGTGTGTTGGGCTTTTAGGAGTTAGGAGTTCAATAAAAAAATTCAACAACAAACCGAATCGAAACACTAGTGATTATTTTAATAATGGGCATAATAATTTCGTCTAATGGAAAATCTCGTCATTAGGTTTAAGGAGGTGGGGTTTAGGATACATACTACCATCCTATATGTAATTTTAAGGCTGTTAAGGCCGAATTTCAGTCCATAGTACCAGGGAACGGCACTGATTCATCGAAATAAGTTCCCATTTCTCCATAATCAAATGTGCTTAGCAGACTAATGAGCCAAAAGTCAAGATATGTTAATATGGATTTCTCTTTTAAATAAATGCCATTTAGTAAAACAAAAATGAGACACCAGCTCTTTTTTAATATGTTCATAAATCTAATTGTATTTTCGCACAATTGATATTCTTGGAAGTGAATAAAAGGAAACCATCTTCTGGTATAGCAAAATTATTGACTTCTAACATAATATTTTCCTATCATGGTACTCAAGTTTAACGATAAGACCATTTATTTTTTATTTACTCATCAAATTTTGTTCCAAAATTCCAATTTTTCCAATAATTATTAAAATATTTTAAAAATAGAGACCATATGTAAAGTGACAATCAATTATTTAATTATTTTTCTATTGTTATTTAAGAAGTACTTAATAAAGTGAAAATTGTTTTTACATTTTTTTTTTTAGTTAAATGCCTTTATAAATAAAGAATTCAACTTATCTACGGAAAAATTCAAAATTGAAATTTATTTAAGTTAATTTCGTTAAAATACTTCCTCTACACCATAAATTAGTTTTTATCTATCCATTTTCAAATTTGCCAATTAGGGATTGCAATATCGGACCAAAAGTTCAATACCGGTATTCGGTATTTTTTAGATCTTAATACCGGGATACCGGTTTTAATACCGGTAGTAGAAATTTTAGAAAAAGAAAGAAAACACATGTGTTTTTTGTTTTATTAGAGAATGTAAATATCACAAAAAAAAAAATTGTAACTTATAAATTATAACAGTATATAAAAAATCACAAAAAAAGTAAAGGAACATCTTATTTATTTAAATCACAAAAAAGTGTAAATATCACTATTCAGTCTATGGTAGTATTACAAATTTTTGAAATGTGATCTTAAAAAACATAATGCATCAATTGTACTATCATTAAGCCTGGAATGTAATTTTGCGCAAAAATTACCAGCTGTCGAAAACGATCTTTCAGCATCTACTCTAGATGGTGGCACTGTTAGCAATGCGCGATAAACTTTTTCCAATTATTTACATCTAAATTCCACCTCTTCAAATAAATCTATTTCTCATTTGATTGTTTTGGATATAGCTGATTTCTGTATTGTAGTTTGGTTTGTTGAATTTTTTTAATCGCCAATTCTAATTTTTGTTCAAGAGACAATTCCTTTTCACTATCGACATTAGTGTCATCATAATCTTCGATAACTGTACCGAATTCTTCTGAATATGGATAGGTTTGTGGAATAAGAATAAGAATTTGTTATAGAATAAGAATTTCACAGATAAGAAATCTAAATTTCTAGTAAATACCGAAAAAACGATATATAAACTTGTGAATACCGGTATTTCAAAATTGTACAAATGCCTCAAAATACCGGTATTCGGTATCCCGGTATTGCAATCTGTAATGCTAATTTATAAAAATGTCGTAAGAAAAATTTTCAAGCTAATAATTTTTTCCTTAGAAGGTTCGACTACACATTTTTTTTTGTCAATGTCGCCACACATTTTAACACACAATGGCTTCTTTGGCTAGAATGAACCAGGTTACATTGTATGGAAATATGAAAATTATCGATTTACAAACCAAAAATATAATTTCTAGAATATTATGAATTTCTAGAACATTAAAATATATTTCTACAAAATATATTTCATAAATTTTTCAATCATTACTAGAAAAAGTGATTACGAAAGATTGACAAAATTTTGTAGAAATCTACTTTTTAAAAAATTTTATTGCTGTTGTTTAATATAGATATTGATAATATTTTCAGGTCTGTTCTGCATTGTTAACAGTTATTTCTGTCGTGTTAATAAATACTGGATGGTCACTTTTACTATGATCGGTATTTTGCAGCATTAAATTATAATGTTAATTGGCTCACATAATTACACATTAACAACTCATTAATGAAACTTTAGAAAACGTAGTTGAAATAATATTTCAGATGAAGTGCTGTAGCATTTTTCAAACGCTAATATCAAACGTAAATGATAGTGAAATCATTAGAATATTGCATCTATATTGATGCAATATTCTGATGCTTATTTTGCTCTATCGAATACCAATATTTAAAACTTTCCCTTTATAACATGCTTTATTCTAATTTGTAGGAAATGGAAGAACACAAACGACTTGAAACTTTGTTAAAAGCAGTTGAAAATGGTGATTCAATTTGCAAGAACATTGTAGAGAAACAGTAAGTAAATTTTCATAAATAAGATTCATGTTTATGACACAATAATTTCTTTCATTTGCTTTCAATGACAGTTTTTTTATAACAGGGATTTCGTGAATGCAGATGTTGTAATGGAAGAGTTGGAGAAAAAGGATGACATTCTGGATCGTATTAAACACCCATTGGTCCGTTCTATGCTCAACTGGAAATATTACCAACTTAGATTACGCAGGGTATGCACAGCAATCAGATGACAGTTTTTTTTAAATTCATAGTGAGCAAAAGGATAACAATCTTCAATGATCAACAGGTTTATTATATATATATAGTGGGCTGAAAAGTTCGTAGGCTGACACGTAGATGGCGCTACTAGTATTAAATCCATGCAATTTTTAGTTAGCCCTAACCTTCAAAAGACACGTGTATAAATTTGACAGCTGTTGCACTATTAGTATGGGAGTTATAGCATTTTTAGTGTTCATCACGTGCAGTCCACTCGGCTGACTGTCGATTGCACTCCGGTGTGAAATGATGGAGCCATGTTTCATCCATTGTCACATATCGACGCAAAAATTCGGGTTTATTACGATCGAACAGCTCCAAACACTGCTTAGAATCATCCATTCGTTGTTGTTTGGGGTCGATTGTGAGCTCGCGCGGCGCCCACTTTGAACAGAGCTTTCGCATATCCAAATATTCATTCACGATATGTCCAAGACGTTCCTTTGATATCCTTAGGGTCTCAGCTATCTCAATCAACTTCACTTTACGGTTATCAGAAATTATTTTGTGCACTTTTTTGATGTTTTCGTCGGTAACAGCCTCTTTGGGCGTCCTCGGTGCTCATTTAGCCTCGTTTAAATTGAGCAAACCACTTCTCTACGGTTGATTTTCCTGCTGCAAAGTCCGAATAATGTTTATCAAGCCAAGCCTTGGCTTCAATGGTATTTTATTTCAAAAAGCAATGCTTTATTAACACACGAAATTCCTTTTATCCATTTTTTCAAACTAACAAAAGTTGCTTCACTAAAAATGTTACAACTCACATACTAATAGTACAACAGCTGTCAAATTTATACACGTGTCTTTTGAAGGTTAGGGCTAACTAAAAATTATATGGATTTAATACTAGTAGCGCCATCTATGTGTCAGCCTATGAACTTTTCCGCCCATCTGTTACTAATCTTCAATGACTATTGTTACCTGTTATGAAGTGTTATAGGAGATTTGTAAAATATCTGATCAAATTGTAAAAATGATAAAAGCAATCGAAACGAACTTTTCCTTTTGCGATAGAATATGTACTACTGTGCCCAAAAAGTAAGACAAATTTTTTTTTTTTCAAAAATTACCTATTTATTCTTCAAAATTTATTTCATCGCCTTCAAAGTGATCTCCTCAGGACACAATGCACATATGCCAACTTTTTTTCCCAATCCTCAATGCATGCTAAAAAGTCATCGGCAGGGATGGCCTTCAAAGCGCGCGCCAATTCACGTTGAATCTTTCAGTCGACTCGAAACGGTGTCACCGGAGTGGCCTTTTGAGTTAAGGGAATAGCCAGAAGTCACACAGTGTGAATACGGTGGTTATGGAATGATATGGATTTCACTTTTGGCGAAAAAGTCACAAAGAATCAATGCAGTGTGATCTGACGCATTCAGTGTTTTCGATACCAATCGTGATTTGCCGCGTTTGAGGCCAAAATGGAATTGACCGATCGTTTTGAAATTCCAACATCATAAGCAAGGTTTCTAATTGTAAATCAACGGTTTGCAAGCACCAAATATCTTTAATTTTTTTGGAAGTGAGCTTCGTCGGTTGAGGTTTAGGGTCAACACGAGGGCTCTTCATCTTCAATGCATCCTCTGCCTTCTTTGAACTGTTTATACCACTGTTAAACATTTCTTTCCGATGATTTCTTTGAACTGTTTATACCATTTGTAAGCATTTCTTTCCAATGTAGGAATGCTCACCGAAAGTTTTCTTCAACATTCTATACGTTTCCGCAAAGAATATTTAATGCAAATTTTTTGCTCAATTAATTCAGACATCTCAAAAATCGCCGGTCCTACGGTTTAAAGTGGATTCCGAACCACTACAAACATCCATGGCACAGCCAGGATTCGAATCCGATACTTGTGGTACCGAGTGCCAGAGCGTTAGCAACTTGGTCATCAGGTCCCTTCAAAAAAAAAAAAAAAAAAAAAAAAACTTATGTTTTGATATAATTGTTAATTTTAAGTTTCGTATATGACAAATACTTATAGGAGAATTTTTTTATAAATTATCTTCACTTGTTTTTAGGAATAAATTTCCTATATTCATTAAACAACTTGTACATAAATGCTGTTTGATTATTCTTCAAAATTTTATCAAAATTTATTAAATTACATTGAATAAATATATTGTCATTTTAACAAGGAAAAAATGTAACGCAGATTATTTTTATAAAACAAATATTGTAAGAAATAACAGACGGATCGCTCCAAACTAATCATATTTCTTAAGTACAGTACTAGCACTTTTAGCGAAAGAAGTATTTTTTTCTTGCAGGATTACAAGAAAGATTATCCGGTTATCCAGAAGTGGCTAACGGATCAAACGAAACACTACAAGAGTTTTATGGAGAAGAAGATAACTGCCAGAAAATGTAAAGATAAAAATGTTTGTATTTCCATGATGTATATTTAAAATCTTTTTAGCTTAATACAAAAAATAGTCTTCAAATGCGATTTATACGACTGCAATTTAGGAATACCAATAAAATGAACTTACGATGTAGGAATTTTGAAGCTACATATATTAATTTTAAAAGATAAATTAAGTTAATAATAATTTATCATTGATTAATTTCTGAAAACTGTTATTGAATGTTATTTCTAGAATTTACTTATGTAGTAGACAAGTACGGATGTCCCTGTTCGGCAACTGGCAACTGGCGTACCGATTACGGAGTACCAACAGGGGGAAATACCCCACAACCTCCTCATCTTAATTAATAAATAAGTTTAGAATTCTAACGGCTGCTTAATTAATGTTAGTAAAAAATATTAAGATTAAAGTTTCTAAAATTTAATGTATGGTACTCAAAAAAAAAAAAAAAAAAATACTATTTATAAAAAGTAAGATAAAATAAAAGAATTTAAAAGTTAAGTTTTAAATTCGGTACAATTAGGGACCAGTTGTCGATGCCGTAGACTATTACAAAAAACGTAAACAAACTCCCAACCCTTTGCTTACTAATCACTGATTGGAAATCATGCTGAACTGTGGGAGCCAATAGGAGCATCTGAAAGGTAAAAAATTAAGAACAAAGTCCCCACAAAAAACCCATCACAGAACCTGTGATTCTTTTTTATTTTATAATTTTTATTTGATTTTCAATTTTATAATTTTTGCTTGGTTTTCAATTTTATAATTTTTGTTTGGTTTTCGATTTTATAATTTTTATTTTTATTTTTATAATTTTTATGTCTAATCCTTTTATTTTCCTTACAAAAAAAAGGGGTAAAAAAGCGACCCCTGTTCGGGCGTCCGTTTGTAGTAGATGTGTCGTCGTTTGTTTGTGCGGCTTCAATTGGGTATGAGCAAATCAAGTCCTAAGTCCAATAAAATGTTTATTTTGATGCGCACAAGTACTACAATTAAAATTTTAAAAATAATCAATATTTAACACACACCATGTATATTTAAAGAACATTCACTTAATGATCTAAGGCAGGGGTCTCCAAACTTTCCAGCCTTAGGGCCATACTGTTTACTCCAGTAAGTACCAAGGGCCAAAACCGTTTTAATTTTTCTGCCATTATCTATAATTTTTAAACTTGTCGCCGAGTACGCGCTCTGAGCGAGCATACATATTGTTTCAATCACAATTATGTAAAAAAATGTTTCACACATTTTAAAACATGTGAAATATTCAGTCGCACTACTGAGACTGAGTTTCCCTCGATTTTGCAGTCGAAGTTTTGAGTGCTTTGAAAATAAATTTTGATACTCGTTTCTCAGACTTTGATGTCAATGCAAATGAAATTAAGATTTTTCAAAATTCTTTTGAAACCCTAGCCTCGGAACTTCAAATGGAAATTATTGATTTACAGTGCAGTGATATAATTAAGAACAAATATCAAAACTCATCTTTGTTGGAGTTTTATAAGTCTTCCACTGATACAATTTCATAATTTACATAAATTTGTTCGTGGGCTGCTATCTGTTTTTGGTACTACTTACTTGTGTGAGAAAACATTCTCCAAAATGAAGTGCACAAAGAATGTTTACAGATCTAAGTTAAACGATGAGCATCTTAAATCTCTTTTAATAATTGGTACAAGTAAAATTGATCCAACACTGCAAACTATTGTCAGTGAAAAATCCCATTACATAAATCTCATTAGTATCTTTTTACAAGTGGATACCCCGTGGTTTTATTCACGTTAATTTAGCTTTTCTGTTCCTGAGGGATTTTCAGGATAAAAATCATATGTTTCATTCAGGATATATACATTCCAAACAATGGTATACATACATATGGGATACTCTTTACCCCAACATAACTACCGAGGGTAACCGCGGGATGTTCACTAGTTTATAATGTTAGTGGGGTTCATTTTAATTATTAGTTAGTTGTTATGCTTAAGTTAAATTTTCTGCGTATTATACTTGTCATTAAGCTGTACCTAGCAAGTAAATAAAATAGAGTTATTATCATTCTGTGTTTTTTCATCCAACTTATTATAGCAACAATAAGCTATTCACTATCGCGGGACGGATTAATGATACTGGCGGGCCGGATTTGGCCCGCGGGCCGTGGTGTGGAGACCCCTGATCTAAGGGAAGGATACCACTTCTAGCTCTCGAGATGAAAGATTGTTATTTTGCGCCAGTTGCGCCTTGCGTCCTCTCGGGTGGGAGGTTCGATGCCAACTGAACTTTTAAAACGCCATAAGGGGCGTTCTTGCGGTGCGGTAAGTGGAACCATGGTTGCAGTTACCATATCTTCTGTTGTATAAGATGCTCCCACTTTTGATACAACTTACAGAAAAATTATCATTCAATATTGACAATAAATTGACACTATTGTAAATAATATTGTAAAAAAAAAAAAAAACTCTTCTAGGAATCTGCTTGTTCATTTTCGTTTATGCCGTGATGTGACATAGAGTCTAGACGAATTGCAAAGATAAAATTCAGTTCAAATTTTTATTTGATATGATTTCCAAGAAGTTTAATAACTCATGTGGGTTTAAAATTACAATTTTGGAGAGCTCGAAGGGCAGAGAAACTATCTGAAATTTCACTTTAAAATCATATTTCTTTTTTTTTTTTTTTTTTTTTTTTTTTAAATAAAAAAAAAAATTCTGATACGAATATCGAAACGTTTTCAAAAATTTTCCTTATAATCAAAAATATATTTTTTTTATTTTATTTTATAGTTGCATTCCCGCTATGACAAACTTCGAGAAAAACAGTCGAAATCAGTACAACCGAGTGATGAAACTCCAGGAAAACAAGCCGAGAAACAAAGAATGCTGTGCGAAAAGAGGCAGAATCTGTACAAGAAAATTTGGAGCAAAAACAAGAGTACGAATTTTTTTCTATTAAATTGGCCAATTTAAAAAAATTGTTTAAACTGCATGCTTCAAAAATATCTTTTTCATTGACGCAATAAACCCATAGTGGGCCGTCTGAATAATGGCAGATTTCGAGGCAGGAGATGTTTTTCTTTTTAAGGGTTAGAGTTGTTAGCCTTAAGCCCAAAGCTCTATAGTAATGTTAGAGTCGGAAGTGGATACCGAACCACTACAAACATCCATGGCACCACCGGGACTCGAACTCGAAACCTGTGGCACCGAGAGCCTATATATAAGAGCAGAGAGAGAGAGAGACATTTACATTGAATTCTTTTTCAATTCCTTCTATTAGCTCACACTCTCCCTTATATATCTTGTTCAAATTTTCAATCGTTAATAAAATACTTTTTTTTTTTTCATCCACTCAGTTCAAATACATTTTTTTCAACTTGTAATGGATGACACTGGATGTTAATACAGTTTTTTCAAATTTTAAATCAGTAATTAAATTTAATTAATAAATTTTAGTTTTTTTTTTTTTTTTAGATTTAAGTTGCAT
Organism: Caerostris extrusa; assembly: GCA_021605095.1. Lineage (NCBI taxonomy): Eukaryota > Metazoa > Arthropoda > Arachnida > Araneae > Araneidae > Caerostris > Caerostris extrusa. The sequence continues at coordinate 79,314 of BPLR01016100.1, read as the reverse complement.
ATATCTACCAATAGATGGCGCCAGATAAACTTAAAAAAAATGAATGAAAATTATTTATAAAGGACTTTCTGCAATAGAGTGAAAAAAAAAAAAAGTAGGAATTGACTTTAAAAAAAACTTTTTTTATATTACTTGTTTATGAGTAAATAAGCTTTTGGCATAGAATAGCACATGTTCAAAATAGTTGAGATAAATAAAGGCAAACTGTGAAATTTTTATTTCATAAGTGAAATTTGATATCACTGGTTTTATTTATTTTAAAATTAGATGAAATCTTAGTATTGATGCAGCCCAAGGCTCTACAGTCATGTTAGACCAGGGCCTGAGTGTCTAGCATTATAGTGCTCGGTACCACAGGTTTCGGATTCTAGTTCAGGCGGGGCCATGGATGTTTGTAGTGGTTCGAATCCACTTTAAGCTGTAGGTCCCTGTGTCCTGTGACTGTAGAACGTCACAGAGCCCAATCAGACTTCTCATCCATATCACTCCCAAACAGTATAGGGGCAATTCAGATCTAGGTACAGTCATGGAGTGTGGTGTAGTAGTAGTAGTAGTAGCCATGTTATACAGGAATTCTTCATTGCGCAACAGCACTATGGTGGACAAAAGCCATCTGCCTACTGGCACATTTCGAGACAGGAGAGGTTTTTCTTTTTACGTGGTAGAGTTGACAAACTTACGTCCAACGCTCTACAGTCATGTTAGACCGAGGGGCCTGATGGCCGAGAGACTAGCGCACTGATGCTGTGTGCCACAGGTTTCGGATTCGAGACCCGGCGCAGATAAGGATGTTTGTAGTGATTCGGAATCCACTTTAAACCGTAGGTCCCAGTCTCTTGTGACAATAGAGAAATAGAAACAAACCCAATCAGATTTTTCACCCACATCATTCCCAAAATGATTTTTCGGGAATGATGTGGTGACAATAGAGAAGACAATATAGGGGCAGTTCAACACTAGGCACAGTGATGTGATGGGGCGTAGTAGTAACAGTAATGTTAGACTGAGACCTACTGTTTAAAGTGAAATCCAAACCAACACAAACATACATAACACCACCGGGACTAGAATCTGAAACATGTGGTACTGAGAGCCAGAGGTCTGGTCACTCGGCTATCGCGTATAGTACAACTTCTAATTAATAAACAATTTGTTACTTTTCAGCGTATTATTTCCAACTGAAAATGCCCATTAAAAAATATGATACTAAGACTATTTTTGTTTCGGGTATCAAATAAATAATAAATAATTGCAACCGTATTTTTGTTTCATTAAAGGTGAATTATCTAGGAGAAGCCAAAAATCTCGCCAAAAGAGTCTTTCTGAAGAAGATGCTGGCAAAAGCACTAGTAAAGGTCCGTATAACCTTTTTTTAATACGCTTTTATTAGTTTCACCTGTATGTTTGTATGTTTGTTTGTAACTGACCCTTCGGGCTCAATTTTGCCCTAATTTAAGCGATCAGATTTAATTTAAACGTTGTAGACTTATCAAGGGCCGACGACACTAAAATATTTTTATAAGTTTATTATCTCATCATGATTAGGATCGCCAGGATTAGTGATTTTATTTTAACTTATGAAGAGCAATTTAACCCATGTAGAATGAAAGTACCTAAGACATTCAAACCTACGTGGGGTAGTGGCGCAACGGATAACGCGCCTGACTACGGATCACGAGATTCCCTGGTCGAATCCTGGCTGGCTCGACCTATTCGCATTTAGCCTTTGTTTTACTCACAATTAAATTATTGTAAGAACTATAGTTCCAGTCCTCCGTAACGGGACCTCACTTAAATATTATTGTTTAAAAACACTGAAAACTAAATCAAACGCGATCAAACTAAAAGTAAAAAATAATTGTTAACATAAGAATAAAATGACTGACTAGATAATGAATGTCGCTGTTCTAAAAGCGTGAGGTGCTTTGTATGACATTTTTAAACTAACTCTGCGTTTCGTAATGAAACTAGTGAAAAATTATAACGATTGATATCGAGCCCCTTCACGCTTTTAGAACAGTGACATTAATTTTCTCGTCAGTAATTTAATTCTTATGTTAACAATTATTTTTTACTTTTTTAGTTTGATTAACTCTAAAAGCGTGTTTTTTAGTGTTTTTAAACTATAATTTATTTTTAATTCTAAGACATAAAACGAGTCTTTCGGAAAAGAAAAGGAAAAGATTCCCAACACAGTTTCATTTGCTGTTGTTGTTACTAATCCTCCTAGTGCAGGAAGTCCTACACCAGGTCCAAAGGACCCCGTCGCAGGCGACCGGTCTATAGCTACGGGTAATATGCAGCTTCCTTGCTTTACCAAGGAACGACAAGGTGTTAATACTGATTAAACCTCAAGACAACGCCCTACGATCATATCAGACCGAGACTTACGGTTTAAAGTGGGCTCTGAACCACTACAAACATCTATGGTACCTTCGGAACACGAACCTGAAACCTGTGAAACCGAGCACCAGATCGCTAGTCACTCGGCCATTAGGCCCATATCCTTTTCTAATTAAAATCTTGGCTAAAAAATATTTTGCACATATAATTAGCTAACTCCGCGGCACTACAGTCCATGTTGGACCATGGCCGTTAGCGTATTGGCACATTCCAAAACAGGATATGTTTTCTTTTTAAGGGGTAGGGTTGTCAGTTATATGCCCAACAGTCATATTAGACCGGGACCTACGGTTTAAAAGGGATTTCGAACTATTACAAGCATCCATAACACTACCTGGACTCGATCTCGAAATCTGTGGCTCCGAGCGCTAGTCCTCAGCCATCACGCTCCCTTCAGAACTATTTACATATAAAAATGGAGTACCCGTAGGTAGAAGTCTGATTTGGTGCCGAGACGCTCTTATAGTCAAACGGCTTAAAGTGGATTCCGAACCACGACAAACATCCATGACACCGCCGGGACTCGAACCCGAAACCTTTGGCACTGAGAGCCATCGCGCTAAACACGGCCCTTCAGACCAAAAATCCATTTAACAAACCAAATACAAAGAAAATGTTTCTCTTATGTTGAAAGCGATTGTACGGTTTTTTTTTTTTTGTTTTTTTTTTCAAAATTTTGTGTATTAGAGTTAGACAGATATAGAGTTACAAAATCAGAAGAAACTAGAATAATTTTACTGAAACAAAAACTAACAAACATTTTTTTATCAGAACTCTGAAAATGAAACAGTATTTTAAAATACAATTACATTTCTTTTACAATGATATGTCACGCAAATATTGGAATTTAAATGAATAAAAAAATGTCTGGTCTATTTAAAATCTTATGAAAAATAATATATGCATTCAGATATCATAAAGATAACTAAAAATAAATAAAATAAAAAATTTCAAATTAACTTTTTTTAATTTAATTAATTAACTTTTAATTAATAACTTTAACTTAAATTTAACTTTTAATTAATTTTTTTATTTTAATTTTTTTCAATACTTATCATTAAATTATTCATGTATAACTGAAAAAAATTGTTAACGAAAAAAAAGTCTATTGCATATATCTCATTAATTTTTAATAATATCAAACAAAGCCAATATTAAGTTTTAAAAATAGCAAATTTTATTGTATGAATTCGAGATTTTTTTTTTTTTTTTTTTTCGTTCTAATGCAGGTGGCAAACACTTAGACAGCTTGGTCTTGGATGCCTTAAGGCAAACGCTGCACAGACGTACTCACTTTGCAATACCCAGGGGGCGCGTGTAACTTGAAGATAAGCCACGGACGCGGAGTAACAATGCCCCGAATTCGAGATTATTGTTTTGATATTTTTTTTTTTTTTTTTTTTTTTTTTTGCTAGTGAAACATTTTTAAAAAAAACATTTGTTTATTATTTTGTCTTGCTAAAAGCATGTCAACCTGGGAAACCAACTGATTCGAGCGGAATTCATGATTTTTAGTTCTCATCTTGACTGGAGGGCTGTAATTTGGAAATCACATAAATCAACTTACGAAAAAAAACAATTATTAAGAAATTTCTTGAATAAACTTGTACTTTTAAATGGGGCTTAGAATTCTGAACTAATGGTACTTAATTTATACCCTGATGCAAACCACAGAAAGTTCCCGAGTCTATTATGGATGTAGATAGACTTACCAATTACAATGGTTGGAAATTCCCACTATCAGGTTTAAAGAGGCAGGAGTCACTAAGTAGACCTTGCATACCTTTTAAATGCAGTTGTAGGAGTTTCTGTTCCAAATTGTAGGCATACCAGGTGCATCGTCTCTGTGATTATGCTTCGAATTTCTGTACTGAGAGTGCTTGATTTATATCACGATGCGTACCACCGAAATTTACCGAATCTATATCAGATATACTATACACTCTAAATATAATGTCTGGAAAGTCCAACTATCAGGTTTAAAGAGGCGGGTAGACATTTCAAAACATTTAAATGCCGTCGTAGAGTAGGAATATCTGTTCTAAATTGTATGTATACCGTGCAGATCGTCCCTATGATTGTGCTTCGAATTCTGAACTGAAGATGCTTGATTTGTACCCTGATGCAAACCAACGAGCATCTATTTGTACCCCGATGTGAACCTAAAGTTACCGAGTCTATTTTGGATATAGACATTCCAAATATAATGCGTGGAAAGTCCAATTATAAGGTTCAAAAAGGCTGTTAAACATTGCAAAACCTTTAAATGTTGTTATAGGTGTATCTATTCAAATTGTAAGTGTACCAGGGAGTAATGATATTCCACCGAAATGATGTTCACTTAAAAAATGATCAGCAAGCATTCAGTAAGCGCCTTCCCATTGAGGAAAATAAACAATAAACCAAAATGTATTGTTTATTAATACGCTTTTATTAGTTTCACCTATATGTTCGTTTGTATGTATGTAACTGACTCTTTGGGCTCGATTTTGCCCTACTTTAAGCGATCAAATTTAATTTAAACGTTGTAGACTTATTAAGGACCGACGACACTAAAATATTTTGATAAGTTTATTATCTCATCATGATTAGGATAGCCAGGATTAGTGATTAAAACACACAGCCTTTGAAAAGTCATCTTGATCGGCGCATAATTTTTCCCCCTGGAGATCTGCTTCTCCTCATACACACTATTTAAGCTGCAAAGAAACATTTACAGACATCTTTCAGATATTCAAACCTACGTGGGACAGCGGCACAACGGATAACGCGCCTAATTAGGAGATTTCCTGTTCGAATCCTGGCTGGCTCGACATATTCGCCTTTAGCCTTTGTTTTACTCACAATTAAATTATTGTAAGAACCAGTCCTCCCTACCGGGATTTCATTTAAATATTATAATTTAAAAACACTAAAAAACATGCTTTTAGAGTTAATCAAACTAAAAAGTAAAAAATAATTGTTAACATAAGAATAAAATGACTGACGAGAAAAATGAATGTTACTGTTCTAAAAGCGTGGGGTGCTTTGTATGATATTTTTAAACTAACTCTGCATTTCGGAATGAAACTAGTGAAAAAATATAACGATTGCTATCGAGCACCCCACGCTCTTAGAACAGTAACATTCATTTTCTCGTCAGTCATTTTATTCTTATGTTAACAATTATTTTTTACTTTTTAGTTTGATTAACTCTAAAAGCGTGCTTTTTAATTTTTGCAATAAACCAAAATTTTATACTTTTTAAAAAAATTTAACGATTAATAAATTCTTTTATCAATTCTAGATTCTAATTCAAGCTCCTTAGTTTTATAAAACGAAACTAATTTTTACCTTTTAATTAAATGTCCTTTTATCTACTAATAGATTCATCTTCAAGTAGAAGCAGCACGACTGGAGACACTTCGGTATATACTATGTTTTTGTTGTTTAAATATATCTTAATTTTTGTTCTATAGTGAAAACTGCGTGAAGCTTATACTTTCTTCTTTTCCAGTCTAAAGACCCATCTATAGAAGACGCGAGGAAAAGCAGTTCTTCTAGCAGTGACTCCACTTCACACACACCAATGGGGAATTATACGTGGGAAGATGAAAGCGACAATACCCGTAATACTTTCAATACCTCTGATAACAATTCAGACGAACCACAACGAAAAGGATCCGATGACGAATTTTCAAAGTCACCCTCTGGTCAAAAGTCAACCTCTGGTCCTTCTGACACATGGACCCCAGTTAGTGAAAAGCAAGATGACGACTTTGCAATGTCACCCCCTGATCCAAAGTGGTCTTCTGGCTCATGGACCCCTGTTAGTGATAGGCAAGATGACGACTTTGCAAAGTTACCCCTGATTCTTCGGCACATGGACCCCAGTTAGCGATAAGCAAGATGACGAAAGGTTAGATTCTCGACACATTACATGGATTCTGTCAGAAAAAAAAAAGTTGAAATTTTCGGACAGCAGTTTTGAACAATTTAGAGCAATTCGTGAATGCCAAGAAGACGACAGAAGTCCATCTTCTCAACAGTCTTCGTCTATTATTTTGAACAAGCCCGAAGAAAAGCAACAGAAAAAGGTGTTTCCTAATCAGGGAAAGAAAAAAACAGGCAGCTAAAGAAAGGACTAAAATTTCTTCTCCTTATGCAATCCCTATGAGAACTAATTCTGTGGAAACCCTCAATAAAGACCCCCTGTCAAGAGAGAAGCAGAAATCAAAAGTGCCTATAAAGACAGGAAAGGAAGACAAGACAGTGAGAACACCGAAAAGGTACAGTTCTCTTGATCCAAGTGATTCCTCGATGCTTCATAACTACTTGTATGGCCTTCCATCAAGTCCGGAAGAAACAAAATCATATCCTAAAAGTGACAAAGTTACACTAGTAGAACAAGCAAAGAAACCTGACAGAGGAGTACAAAAAAGCCGGTGAAGAATCATCGAATATTACTAAAAGAAAGGAAGGGGGCATGAACGTAAATTACAAAACGAAATTCAAGAGACCGAAAGAAAATCGGCAAAGCTATCGCAAAAAGAACTCCCACAAGTAAAAAAGCCAAAGAATCTGATAAAAGATGCTGAAGCACAGAAACAGACATCACCGAATAAGAAACAGGTGGAAGAAAAGATGAAAAACGGTGAAACGGGAAAAAACGTTGAAAACGAAATCACCCGCAATTGCTAAAAGAAAACCAGAAAAGCCAAAAGTTATGGAAAAAGAAACATCTTCCATGTCATCTGCAGAAAGTAAATATAAAGATAAAACATTTAAACTCACCACACTATTTTCAAGGAAGGAACCATACGGGAAACACAAGAAAGAAACAGAAACTGAAAAAGAAACTAAATCCAAAAAAGAAAAGGTTCCCAAAAGCAGAGTGAGTCACACAAAAAGCCTTCACCCAAATCATTATCAAATGAAAGAGACTATGATACAACTGGCTCAAAATCGACTCCAGTAAAAGCATTTTGGAAAGAAAAACAACTGAATCGGATGGTTTTTACTCATGAAAAAGAAAAAATGGAAAAAGATCTGAGCAAAGTATCTAATAGCGACAAAGAAACGGTTAAATCCGAAACAAGCTCAGAAACGTCGGAGAGAAAGAATCAAGATAAAGAACCATTATTGAAACAAATATACGATGCAGAAGAATCCGGATCAAAGACACTTAACAGAGACATAAAACTAAAAGAGCCCGATAACACTTTAGCTTCCTTTAAAATTGATGAGAAAAATAGTGTCGACTTGTCGAAGTGGCAGCTAAGTCGCGAAGCAAAGTTGAACGAATTCAATTTGGAGGAAATGAGATTGAAAGCAGATGCTAAATTCAAGACGAGCTCAGAAGCATGCGAGAAAAAAAACCAAAATAAAGAAACATTATTGAAACAAACATACGATGCAGAAGAAACCGGATCAAATATACTCCACAGAGACGTAAAACTAAAAGAACCTGATAGCACTTTTTAGCTTCTTTGAAATTTGATGAGAAAGTAGTGCCAACTTGTCGAAGTGGAAGCTAATTGGAGAAATGAAATTGAAAGCAGATGCTAAATCAAGACGAGCTCAGAAACGTGCGAGAAAAAAGTCAAATTAAAGAAACATTGTCGAAACAAACAGGTGATGAAGAAAAATCCGGATCAAAAATACTTAATAGTGACGTAAAACTAAAAGAGCCCGATAGCACTTTAGCTTCCTTTAAAATTGATGAGAAAAAATAGTGTCGACTTGTCGAAGTGGCAGCTAAGTCGCGAAGCAAAGTTGAACAATTCAATTTGGAGGAAATGAGATTGAAAGCAGATGCTAAATTCAAGACGAGCTCAAAGCATGCGAAAAAAAAAACCAAAATAAAGAAACATTATTGAAACAAACATACGATGCAGAAGAAACCGGATCAAATATACTCCACAGAGACGTAAAAACTAAAAGAACCTGATAGCACTTTAGCTTCTTTGAAATTTGATGAGAAAGTAGTGCCAACTTGTCGAAGTGGAAGCTAATTGGAGAAATGAAATTGAAAGCAGATGCTAAATCCAAGACGAGCTCAGAAATGTGCGAGAAAAAAAGTCAAATTAAAGAAACATTGTCGAAACAAACAGGTGATGAAGAAAAATCCGGATCAAAAATACTTAACAGTGACGTAAACTAAAAGAGCCCGATAGCACTTTTAGCTTCTTTGAAATTTGATGAGAAAAGTAGTGTCGAATTGTTGAAGTGGAAGCTAAGTCGAGAAGCAAAGTTTAAAGAATTCAGTATGGAGGAGATGAGATTGAAAGCAGAAGATAAATCCAAGACGAGCTCAGAAACGTGCGAGAAAAAGGTCAAATTAAAGAAACATTGTTGAAACAAACAGGCGATGAAGAAAATCCGGATCAAAAATACTCATCAGAGACGTAAACTAAAAGAACCTGATAGCACTTTTAGCTTCTTTTAAATTTGATGAGAAAAAAAAGTAGTGTCAACTTGTTGAAGTGGAAGCTAAGTCGAGAAGCAAAGTTTAACGAATTCACTAGGGGAGGAAATGAGATTGAAAGCAGACTTTAAAACTGAGGGAAGAATTTAAGAAATATTTAACTGAAAGAAATAACGAAAATAGCACACTTAAAGATTCACCTGAACGCAAGTCATTAAACAATCAAGAAATATTAAAAGAAGAAATTAGATCTAACATCAAAATAAATGAGAATAGAATTTCTCCCCAAAGCATCCACTGATAGAAGCCAGCAAAAGAAGTTTACAGAATTTAAAAAACAGCCTAACAGGAAGTATAAGCAAAATATTCAAATAATTAGTGACGTTGTTGAACCAGCAACTGATGAAACGATACTACGATCTATAAGTCCGCAGAAATTTAAGGATGGCTTGAAAAGGATGGAGGATTTGAAAAGGAAAGACGAAGGAACCAGGCTAAAAATCTGATGAGATCTACAAAGAACTAGTGAACAATAATGCAAGTGAATCAAATGAAATCAGATCGCACTATCACGTAAAGAGTGTATACGAAACAAAAAGGGATTTGAATGATTATTATTTTCTGTTTCACAAGCTACAATTTCTTAGGAAAAACATACAAGTTACGAACCCATGACCTCACCCAAGAGTGAAAAGGAGGAAGAAAATTTAGAAGCAAAAATATTACGTTCACCTGATACAAAACTTTTCAATCAGCTTGGCGAAGAGCGTAGCATGAAGCTAAAGACGAATTTATCCAATTTGTTTGCATGAAAGAATGGGTACATGTCAAATAAGCGTTTCGTGGGCGAAGAAATTCCGGATCAGAAAGCTGAAATTCAAGAATTTTTAAGCAGATATATCTAGAAAGAAAAAGAAACTTAGACAAAGAATTAGCTAGGTACATTGCATCCAAACAATCAAGTTATTCAAATAAAGTAATGTCACAAAATTTAATGTTCGAAGACAATTCATCAAAAGACGATAATAAGAAGATGCCGAAGGGTAGTGAAACGACAAAAGAAGACTTAGATGACAGAATAACTTCTAAAACTGAAACGAAAAAGATTTTCCAAAACAGATGAGTATCAGAAAAGAAATCATTGAATCTTCTACAGTGGGGAAACATATTCCACAATCAACAGAAAGAACTGGTATGAATGGGGAAAAGAAAAGTATTTTTAAAATTGATGGTAGAAAATATTTATATTTCACACGCATATCTGTTCCTTGGGATTCAAAAACTTCACAGCCTTTGTCCAAAGACTTAAATTTGGCAGATGTTTCTACATTACCAACAACGCCGCATTCTTCAAGTCGCGTTGGCTTTTCGTCTTGCACGCATTCCAGTCAGAAGCAGTATGAACTATTTCTCGTAAATAACTCTTATCAAACGGCTGAAAAGATCAGTCCCACGGACAGTAATAAAGGAACAGATACATGTCATTTCATTGAAAGTACAGACGTTTCAGTGATTGACCACTCAACTAAATTCGAGCGTGTCAGTGGTTTTTCAATGGCAGATCTCATTTCAAACAGTACTAAAGAGGCAAGAGGCCTCGAATATGTTTGTACCACATCGGAACCTCTAATAAAAATCTCGGATAATATGTACATTTCTCCAAATGAAACTTCTTTCGGTAAAAGCACACGGTATTTCTCCCGAGATAAAAAACGTGCCATGTCAAAGATCTTATGTTAGAAGACGTGAAAATTCAACTTATTGATAGTCTCCATAAACTTCTTAATTCAACCGCACCTGCGCTGTGTGATCTAAAGCAAGCTGAAGAGTATCACTGCTCAGAATATTATGCTGTTTGTGCTCAAGATGTTAAAAATTGCCCCCAACTCAGTTGGAATCTGTTATGAAAGCTTCCTCCTTCGAAATTGATACTAAAATAAACTTGATGTACAAAACAAAGGAATTTTTATACGCAATGCCTCTAAGAGTAGGTATTCAAAAACCTTGATATTGCCGATGAAAAGTTAGATCTGGTTATAACAAATTTCGAAAAGCCATTTAATAAGCCAACTTTGAAATTTGTTGTTGATGAAACTAAATATTCATCTGCTAAACAGGACATTTTTGGAACTGTGCATCAAGAAACAGAAGACTTTTCGAAAATGGCATCTTTTCCAGCCGTTAAAAAAGGATCAACAGTTTCAAAATTTGAATTTTCCTATATCCTCACCAGATGCTTATTATAGTAAGGGAAGAAAAGTCAATTAATACCTTGTCCAATATCTGCCGAAGCTGATAAAATCGGCAGCAGCATAAAAGAGATAGATGTATCAGATAAAGTTAGAACAGAATTTAAAACTTCTGATAAAAATATCTTAAGAAAGAGCCAAAATATCATAGTTTTAAAAAATATTACCACCTTCAGTCGTTACAAATACTGAAGTTCTTCAATATTCTTGTGAACAAGAGGACAGACAGATATATCATACTTTGGATAAAACTCTACCACCTCCAACCTCAGAGAACGCTGCAGCTGATAAAGGTTTGAAAAGTAAAGTTTCTCCTTTGAAACCCAAGAAGTAGAATTACCAGATGCCTATTATGGAACAATCGAAGACAGACAGAAATATCATACTCTGGATAAAACTCTACAGCCTCCAGTTTCAAAAAGAGTGCTGCAGCTGATAAAATTGTGAAAAGTAAAGTTTCTCCGTTTGAAAACCAAGAAGTAGAATTACCAGATGCTTATTATGGAACATTCGAAGATAGACAGAAATATCATACTCTGGATAAAACTCTACCGCCTCAACTTCAAAGAGCGCTGAAGCTGATAAAATTGTGAAAAGTAAAAAGTTTCTCCCTTTGAAACCCAAGAAGTAGAATTACCAGATGCTTATTATGGAACATTAGAAGACAGACAGAAATATCATACTCTGGATAAAACTCTACCGCCTCCAGTTTCAAAGAGTGCTGCAGCTGATAAAATTGTGAAAAGTAAAGTTTCTCCGTTTGAAACCCAAGAAGTAGAATTACCAGATGCTTATTATGGAACATTAGAAGACAGACAGAAATATCATACTCTGGATAAAACGCTACCGCCTCCAGTTTCAAAGAGTGCTGCAGCTGATAAAATTGTGAAAAGTAAAAGCTTTCTCCGTTTGAAACCCAAGAAGTAGAATTACCAGATGCTTATTATGGAACATTCGAAGACAGACAGAAATATCATACTCTGGATAAAACTCTACCGCCTCAGTTTCAAAGAGTGCTGCAGCTGATAAAATTGTGAAAAGTAAAGTTTCTCCGTTTGAAAACCAAGAAGTAGAATTACCAGATGCTTATTATGGAACATTCGAGGATAGACAGAAATATCATACTCTGGACAAAACTCTACCGCTTCCAACTTCAAAGAGCGCTGAAGCTGATAAAGTTGTGAAAAGTAAAGTTTCTCCGCTTGAAACCCAAGAAGTAGAATTACCAGATGCTTATTATGGAACATTCGAAGACAGACAGAAATATCATACTCTGGATAAAACTCTACCGCCTCCTTCAAAGAGCGCTGAAGCTGATAAAATTGTGAAAAGTAAAGTTTCTCCGTTTGAAACCCAAGAAGTAGAATTACCAGATGCTTATTATGGAACATTAGAAGACAGACAGAAATATCATACTCTGGATAAAACGCTACCACCTCCAGTTTCGATGAGTGCTGCAGCTGATAAAATTGTGAAAAGTAAAGTTTCTCCGTTTGAGACTCAAGAAGTAGAATTACCAGATGCTTATTATGGAACATTCGAGGACAGACAGAAATATCATACTCTGGATAAAACTCTACCGCCTCCAGTTTCAAAGAGTGCTGCAGCTGATAAAATTGTGAAAAGTAAAGTTTCTCCGTTTGAAAACCAAGAAGTAGAATTACCAGATGCTTATTATGGAACATTCGAGGATAGACAGAAATATCATACTCTGGATAAAATTCTACCGCCTCAACTTCAAAGAGCGCTGAAGCTGATAAAATTGTGAAAAGTAAAGTTTCTCCGTTTGAAACCCAAGAAGTAGAATTACCAGATGCTTATTATGGAACATTAGAAGACAGACAGAAATATCATACTCTGGATAAAACTCTACCGCTTCCAACTTCAAAGAGCGCTGAAGCTGATAAAGTTGTGAAAAGTAAAAGTTTCTCCGCTTGAAACCCAAGAAGTAGAATTACCAGATGCTTATTATGGAACATTAGAAGACAGACAGAAATATCATACTCTGGATAAAACTCTACCGCCTCCAGTTTCAAAGAGTGCTGCAGCTGATAAAATTGTGAAAAGTAATGTTTCTCCGTTTGAAAACCAAGATGTAGAATTACCAGATGCTTATTATGGAACATTAGAAGACATACAGAAATATCATACTCTGGATAAAACTCTACCGCCGCCAACTTCAAAGAGCGCTGAAGCTGATAAAGTTGTGAAAAGTAAAGTTTCTCCGTTTGAAACCCAAGAAGTAGAATTACCAGATGCTTATTATGGAACATTAGAACACAGACAGAAATATCATACTCTGGATAAAACTCTACCGCCTCAGTTTCAAAGAGTGCTGCAGCTGATAAAATTGTGAAAAGTAAAGTTTCTCCGTTTGAAACCCAAGAAGTAGAATTACCAGATGCTTATTATGGAACATTAGAAGACAGACAGAAATATCATACCTGGATAAAACTCTACCGCCTCCATCTTCAAAGAGCGCTGAAGCTGATAAAGTTGTGAAAAGTAAAGTTTCTCCGTTTGAAACCCAAGAAGTAGAATTACCAGATGCTTATTATGGAACATTAGAAGATAGACAGAAATATCATACTCTGGATAAAACTCTACCGCCTCCAACTTCAAAGAGCGCTGAAGCTGATAAAATTGTGAAAAGTAAAGTTTCTCCCTTTGAAACCCAAGAAGTAGAATTACCAGATGCTTATTATGGAACATTAGAAGACAGACAGAAATATCATACTCTGGATAAAACTCTACCGCCTCCAACTTCAAAGAGACCTGAAGCCGATAAAATTGTGAAAAGTACAGTTTCTCCGTTTGAAACCCAAGAAGTAGAATTACCAGATGCTTATTATGGAACATTCGAAGACAGACAGAAATATCATACTCTGGATAAACTCTACCGCCTCCAACTTCAAAGAGACCTGAAGCCGATAAAATTGTGAAAAGTAAAGTTTCTCCGTTTGGAACCCATGAAATATTATTGTCAAATGCTTATTATGGGACATTTGCAGATAGATATACATATCACGCATTGAAAAAGTTTTTACCACCACCCGAAATCGTTGCAGTTGATAATTATCATTCATGTATGAAAACTCACGAATTTTTATTAGCAGATGGTCATTATGGAACTTCAGGAACTAGACAAGCATATCACACTATGGAGAAATTTATACCACCTTCTCAATCAGAAATCGCCTTAACTAATAGAGATCACCCATGTTCGGACGCTCATAAGCTGTTACTGCCAGTGTCGCATTTTGGAACATTTGAAGAAAGTCAGAACTATCATCTTTTGAAAAATTTTTGCCATCTTCAAAATCAGAAACTATTGCAGCAGTAGGAAAAAATTTGAAAATCAAGCTACTCACTCATCTCTAAATCCTCAAGGAATATCATTGTCAGATTCATATTATGGAACTGGAAGAGAAGATTATTCAGTGATTTCTAAGACATCCAAAATAGGTCTCATATCCAACAGTACTTTAGAGCAGAATACATTTTATAAATGGATAATGTCTCTGTAAGACAGAAAGAGAAACGAAAAATATTACAATTTGACGAAAACTTTACCACCTCTTAAACCAAAATCTGTAGAAAGTAATATTAATCTAAAAGACATTTCTTGGGAACGTTCTTTTGAATTTCCTATAGAAACCAAATATGTATCTTTGAGGCAACAGAATTTGCACATTCAGGTCCAATGAAGGTTACAGAATGCCAATACCAAAAACCTTTTCAAATGGAGAGTGCAGAATTCAGTCAAGACTTGGCTAATTTTCTTCATTGTTTGAAGCCATTACTACTGGATGATCAACATAAAAGGGAAACCTCTGCTAGTACGGCACTAAGCGTTTTTAGAGGAAGTCCAAATTTAGATATATCTGGAGAACTTTTAACTCTGTTAAAAACATTGCAAAAATAGAATTACAGAAAAATTTTGGAAAGTGGTGGTCTTAATTCTCCCATTCCACTTCCGAGTACTTCATTTCAAAAACCAGCTTGGGACGTGATATACAACTTGGAAACTACGCATTGCCTACAGACTCAACAAGCACAGAACCTCTAATTCTGACCATTACTAAATCCTCCGATCCAAATACTACTATTGAACTGAATTTCAATGAATTTCTTCAATATTATTGCCCACAACATGCCAGAGAGGAATTGAAAGATGGTCAGATTCTAAATATTTCTGAAGTTACAGACATTCCATCAGATAAAGATGAAATTATTGCGAAAAGACACACCTTGGAAATGGACATGCCGGTAATCGAGCCAGTGACGTTTTTGAAAGATCTTGGAAAGGATGTGATCTTAGCAGTTATTTCTAAAAATATACTCGATTCATCTAGTGAACAAATTCAGAATGAGGAAAATTTTAGAAAAGTTGAACATTCAAAAGATTCAACCAGTGAAGAAAAACTTAAAATTATCGATAGAGATGATGGCATGACCTCAGAAAGTGAAGAAAAAGCTTTCAAATCATAAGCAATTAAAGCAAGAAGATGTGACCTTAACAATTCTTTCTAAAAATATACCCGATCAATCTAGTGAACAAATTCAGAATGAAGAAAATTTTAGAAAAGATGAACAATCAAAAGATTCGTCCAGTGAAGAAAAAATTAAAACTATAGATAGTATAAGCTCAAAAAGTGAAAAAGCTTTCAATTCTTGAACAGTTAAAGCAAGAAGATGGCAAACATGAAGATTGCAGACAAGATAAGGTGACAAAAACTAAACCTTTTGAAAAAGGGAAAGATCAGACCTTAATTAAAGGACAACAAACAAGATACGTAGAGAGAAATGGTAAATTAGATGAAGAAGATAAAAAATATCTCTTTGAGATGGTTCCACAGTATAAAACATGCGGTATTTCAGAACCCCAAATGGCATCTATTCCCATATTTTTAAATGATCAGTCACATGCATTAGAAAACAAAGACAAGATAATGGAAACACTGTCAGTTTTAAGTACAGGCCAAACAGAACATCTAGAAGATGATCGCGAATTCAAAGAAAGTCAATCAAATGATCCGCAGAGAAGAATGGTGAGATTTCGAGATCCCACAGAAGACGAAACAGGCCAGCTTCCCGAAAAGCAATCAGAACTGTTTTGGATGAAGATTATCAAATTCCTGGAACCTCTTTCACTGAAAGGAAAACAACTCATATTGAAAATGCTGCAATCAGACCAGATTCAATTCAACATCAACTTAGGGGAAGAGGTATTCTGAATTTCATGAATAATGAAATACTCCGAATCGAGAATTTTTTAGCTGCTAAGAAAAGATTCAAACACATAAAACGCAGTAAGAGGTCGAAAAACAACACAAAACTGAAAAGCTGTCTTTATCACAGACAGTATTTGCGATAAAACTATTGTAACTGCAGAAGAAAGTGATTCAGAAGAGAGTGATTAATTTTGAAATTTTTGGTGGTTTAAAAATAATATAACATTAACAAAGAAATATTGTTAATGTTACAAAATTCTAAATTTCTTTTGCTTCATGTCCAAAATTTAATTTCATAATTTATCTTTTGTTTAATTAAACATTTAAAAAAAAATTGTATTGATGATCTGTAAAATTTGTATTTAAATTATAGTTAAATGCAATAAAATTATTAAAATTAGATTATATTTTTATTTAATTTACAAATTCAATATTATTTCTTACTAGAAAATCTTTGACTCGATTCATTTTAATCTACAAGAAAAATTTTCATTCGCAAATTTATGTATAAACTCGCTCTCAATACAAAAAAAATTCAAAAAGCAAAGAAAAGCTTTATATCATCAATCAATAATATTTATGCAAACTTTTAATATTTGCATTCTATATCAACAGCAAGTATTTTAGCAAAAACAAATACTATATTTAGTTATATACGGACAAACAACAAAAAATTCATTATAAAATAAAAGGAAAGGTGTGACATTCAATCATACAGAGCAGTTCTTGCTCAGTACTGAGGAAGTTAGTCACCATAAAGACGGCGCTGCTGGTGCTTTGCAGAAGGTATTGCCAAATATATTAAAGGAAAGGATATAGTTCTTAATAATAACACTAATGATGACTTTACCTTTAAATTAATTATGGTGTTCATTCAATATCAACATTAATAAAAAAATTTTTTGTCAAGTTTTCGTTGATTTAAAATGTGTTTCATTTATAGTTTGCCACAGATAATATGAAGTATAAAATAAGCTTGTCTAACTTTTAAATGAAAATAAAGGTATCAAGTTCTTTTATTTCTACAAAGAATTCTTTTTGTGAATCTAAAAAGATCTGTAAGAAAATAACCTTCATAACATTATATGATATTACATATAATCATTATATAATATATTCCTAATTCAAATAATAAACAGATATTGATATTTTATATAAAATAACCCATTAAAACATGCAATAAAAGAAATAATGACAAATAAGAAAATTAAGGAGCCAAGTCATCTGATCAATTATCATACAATCAACAAATATTTTTTCCTTGCTCAATACATTTTATAATTAGACAGTAAAAAATAATTTAGGATGTCCATTTATATTTATAATAATGTATATTTTTATAACAATTAAATTTCTATGCAAACAACTTTATAAGCTTTTATGGATATATTGCAGTTATTGATAAGGACTTAAATGGGAGAAACAAGGTTTTTATACAAAGCCAAAGTCAGTGCTGGCATGTGTTAGTTTTATCACACTCACACAAATATGTGACAATTTTTATTAAATTTTTCATTAATTGAAAGCTACTCTTATTTCCAACTTTGCAACTTGTGCATAAAAGGTTTAAATATGGAGGTGAAAGAAAAAAATGTTTCAATAATACTATGTTCTTTTTTACAATTAATTGATGTTAGCTCCAGCAAAATTCAAACTGGATCACATTATTGCTTAAACTACATTCAAATGTAATGTCAAAATAGAAATCTTGAACTTCAAAGCAACAATTAGGGCAAGGTAATTGAAAATGTATTACAAGGGTAAATGTGAACAGTTCCTTCAATGTAAATAAAAAATTCAACTATGCCTTAAGTGGGCACCTTTAATCATAATTTCACCTAGCAATAAGTTCGAAGTCCAGTACTGTTTTTCACGATTAATGTATTGTGACAACAATTTTAAGAATTTTTAAAAAACTGTTAAAAAGAAGTTTTTTGCTCACATGCATTTATTTATATCTAATTATTGTAAAACATTGTTACATTCCAATTATGAATAACAAACAGATGGTTCAATTTAATATGCATAACCATGCAGAATTAGCCGACGAGAGGAGGTAATGCCTTACCAATTTTCTAAGAGATTTTATTTTTTAAGTAAAAGAAATGGTATTTTAAAAATACAAATATGCATATCCAATAATCCAAAAAATGCAATATTCCAATGCAGAACTAATGCCATAGTACATGAGCTAAAGCAGGAAGCCAAATCTTAATTGGGTGCCTTTGTAACCATAAAAGTACCAAAGAAATTGTTTATAATCCACTGAAGCTAGGATGTTTCTATTATATGGCAAGGATTAAAGAAAATCCTGTTATTTTAAATTCTATAAATGTTTGTGAATCTAAACTGCATGAATGATATATAAATTTTTAATGGGCTTTTATACAATATTTATTATTCCATTATCGTTTCAGATTTTTTTTTTTTTTTTTTTTATGAAGATAAATCGATGCATTTAAAATTTGTTATAATAAATTATTGTAATGAATCCAGTAAGTAGTATAGTCCACTCATAATTTTAGGCAGAAAAAAATTAAACCTGGTATGATCTACAGAACAACCTAGGTCCCTTTTCTTGGGATATCAAAACGTTTTGTTTTTACCTCTAAATAACTTTTTGCAATGCAAAATACAAAAATTAACATATAATGCATTGTCATACATAAAAGAACAGTTATAAAAAAATATATTCTGGGACCTATTTCATGTAGATCTATTTTTGATTTCTAGATATTCTTTTTAAACTAATTGTCACTTTATAAACTTTTATTCATTCATACACATTAAATACATGTTCCATTTTGCCTCGAATCAAGAAAATACGGTTATTTTCCTTTTTGCCCAAAATTCATTATTTCTTTGTTAACTCATTCCTCTCTAACGCAGAAATTTCATCTAATAGCTTCAAATAAAAGCGCATTTAGGTAATAAGTTTTCAGTTAACAATTTTAAATGATACTTTTAAAAAAAAAAAAAATCAGATTATACCACTACCTATAGGAATCATGCCTTTGGTCTTAAAAGCATATTTCAAATACAGAAGTAAGCTTTTTTAAGAAATAAATTTTCAAAATAAGAAACAAGAAATTTTTAAATTGATGAAGATTTTATAATCTAACTACATATGGATGAAAAATAGGATCTTGAAAAGTCAATTTTTTCTACTTAAGAATTAGTAATTGATAAGTTCTAAATATAAAATACTTATTTTCTAGACTTGTAAAATTACAAAATAATAATGCAATTCTTGAACAAGGTGTTTAAAAATAGACTAATACAAATATAAATTATTTGTTTGTAAACCCAATCTAAATTATAATCATAACTACTGCTATGTATAACAGTTATCTGTTTTATTGATAAATTGTGAATCTATTGATGAGGTAATAATTAAATATTCCAAGCAATAAATTGTTTATAAATATATTTTATGAGTTTATCTTTGATATAAATTTTTTTTTTTTTTTTAAATTTTACATTCGCAATTTTACTTCAATAAATGTTTACATTTTGAAGTATAATTTTTTTTAAATAATTATTTCAGTAATGTAATGTAATTGCAAATTATGCTAAATATCTAATTAATTTGTATATAATTAAATTGTGTACATAAAATTTAAGTATTATCTAGAAATCTGAAAATGCAGATAGCTAAAGAATTATTTGATGTTTAAAAGAAAAGGAAATACACAACATAACTTAATAAAAGCATATATATATATATTTTAATTTCAGAATAAAACATCTAAATTCTTTTAAACATGTTTAGCATTTTAATACTGGATGTAAAGTGCAAAAATTTGTATTTCTTTTATCAAATAACATAACAAACCAGACTTAAATATACAGAATAAAACTACTTGAAAAATTTTGCATCTTAATATCAATAATTTTCACTAATTTCTATTCCATATAAAGAAAAGTCTTAAAAATGAAAGAATTGTCCATTTGTTTATTTGGATGGTATAACTTTTTATTTTCTTCTTGTAATATTCACAAATATAATCAAATAAATTTTATCATTAGGTCCAGTTCACAGATAAATGGAAGTAAAGAGTTCAAGATAATAAAAAAAAAAAAATTTGATTCACATTCTTGGATATCCAAATGGGTCGTGACAAACACATTTTTCCATCAATTTTTTTTACACATGGACTCCAAATATGATCATAAATACCTACTCTCTTTTGTAAATCGTGCAAGACGATGCAACGAGAGTACATGCGCGAACACACGACAAATTAAATGCACAGAGATGGCAACAAAAGAAATAAACCAATGAACAAGTGTGAGCTTGAATGAAACATGAATAATTGCACATATACATACATTCAAAATAAAACACCGTAAAATAGAAGATAAACAGATACAACTTATCACAATATTTAATGTCTGATATATACACAAAAGGTCGGTAAAAAGCCTGCAGGAGAGAAATTGATCACTGCAGGGTCAGTCGACAACACATGAAACAGGTAAATGAGAAATTCGTCATCCAAATTTACCATCGAAACATAAGTTTCCAAAGCTGTTAAAGGAGTTACAGAACTGGTACCAATTAAAAAAATGGATTCACACAGTGAATAAGAGTCTTTAGAGGTCATAAGTTCAGCATGATTTCAAGACTTGTGATTGGATGTTAACCATGTGAGTCCTTCATAGAGTCCATCCCCTGTAGTGGCACAGGAGGGTTGAACATACCAATTGCGATCACGGATCCGGGTCAGTCCCAGTTTCTCTTGGATTTCATGCGGCTTCATTGCTAAAAGAAAAAAATTAATTGAATTTGGTATACTAATATTAAACATAATGCATTGCACAAATATTAATATCAAACCCATTAAAGATTGTGAAGTAGGCCTAATACTAAAAATAAATCCTAATAATCTTTCCTTTCAACTTAATGTACCAATGTAAACAAAAGGGAAACAACTACAAACAATTTAAATTTATAGAAATACAGCAGAACCTTATCTATCAAATACAATATGTCCAAAATCACAGTTTAAAAAAATTCTATTTGGTAAACTTATACATAAGATAGATTAAATAAAACTAATTTAAAATTGAGTTAAGTACAATCCACTTTTAATCTTACATTTTTATTCTGTATAACTAAATTGGTAATCCAAATTTAAACATATATTAAAAATATTAGAAAATGTAAAATTATATTAAAAGGAAAACAATAACCTTTATAGTTGTTATGTAACTACAAATTATATACAATGATCTTTCCTTTTAAAAATTAGGTAATAAATTGTGTCACAAGATGCTTCACTAATCATTATTAATTCAATTTACAATAACAAAAATCTCTATTATAAAAGATATAATCTTGTTTTAATATTTAAGACTTTTATTGGGGTTTGTAATAACGTTGTAGCAACTATCTAACGTAAAGAAAGTAAACACATGGAAAAAAATTAAAGATTTGACAATGAGATATAAAAATATTGTTAGTACAAAATTGTACTGTAATTGGAATGCTCTAATTAAAAACCATTTGACACCAACTGAGCTTGAACCTCTGCAGGAATACTAATTATTTCACAGATGTTTAACATCAAGACTAGTCATGATCATCCAAGAGCATAGAATGATTGTATTTTATTAGATTTTGATTTATATGTGCACTCTAAGTTCACAGAGGGATGTAAACATGTGCAATAGTTTAAAGTAATACAGAGGTGGAAAATCAAAAATGATTTTCATAATAGGGCAAATTACATTTTTGTAGTAACTTTCTCTCTGTAGTTTCGTAACAATATATTTTTACATTAACAGTTCTACAGACTTCAGGGCATATACTAATTAATTTTATATTTAGCAATCATTTAATTGATATGAAATTAATCTGTACTAAAATTAAATTAAACTGAATCATTTTGTATGTTATTTCTAATTCAATATGAAAAAAATTATTTGTACATACATTAATAAGAAAATTAGAATTGAATTTTAAAAAATATTTTATTTAATGCATAGATAATAAAATAATTTTTATTTAATCTACATTAATAAAAACATCCATTATTGAATTGGAGATGGGTGTATGAGTAATGGGTGTATTTATTAATATTTTCTAATGGCTAACAATTTTTAGTTTTTGCTATTTCAAATATTTTAGTATTCATAGCAATGAATATTTTTAATTGAAGCATTGCACTAATTTTTAATGGATTTCATATACAAATGTGATTATTAAATTATTTAATAAAAAAATGTATTAAAATTTTCTCTGCATTTTGTTTTGGCATGCTATTTTTACAGTAAATATGGCATTTAATTTAAATATAATTATTTTAAATAAATGGTAGTAAGAAATAAAAGATTAATTTAAAAGTATCAATTTATATATGAATTTCTATTGATCTACCAAAAAAAAAAAAAAAAAATAAATAAAATTGTTTATAAGTTCACTAAGTTATTTCTATTTGCATAAATGTGTTTTTGTATCAAATTTAAAATTTATATATACAATTTTTAAAAAAATACAAAAATGTAGCAAAAAAAAAAAAAAAAATCCAATATGCCACGCATAAGGAGAATGAACAATAATTATGTATCAGTAAATAATGGATCACTGTCATATATGTTTTTAAATATCATTTAGCAAATCTTATTTTTTGAGAATTTTATTATTCCTAGATATAGCATAGTGGTAGATTTTCTGTGGAAAAAAAAAATGCACTAACAAAATTCAGTTCAAGTAAAAATTGGAAATAAAGAATTGCTTTAATTCTTCATATGTCAGATTATTGTTAATTTTTAAGTTATTATTAAAAATACAGGTATTTTTAAATTTGGATATTTAACGCGATAATAAATAAAAAAACACATAGAACTTTAGTAGTCTAGAAAATTCAGCAATTTTTTGAAATTATAAAAAAAAAAAATTGTGCATGGTAGTAAATTTAAAAATGTAAAATATTAATAAAATTTACAATTTATTTAAAACATTTATTCAAAATAGTTATTGTAGAGACATTTAGTAGTATATGTTCACAAACAATTATCTTATTTTTCCTATATAGAAGTATAGATTGTGCCATTATATAGACTCAAATCCCAATGAAAAATATCATTGGCATAATAAAACTATCACCAGCAAACAGATCATAAAAGCAGAACTCTTGCGCCATTGATTAATTTTTAACCCTTCTAAGAACGATCTTAAGTGAAGCTTGAAGTTCATTCTATGATTGCTTGCATTTTACAATATGGCAAGCTGATAGCAATATAAATTTTGTTCATATAATTAAAAAAAAAGGACCTCTAGATTTTTGGGGATCTATTGACTCTGTTCAGAATCCATAAACTTTTATGAGTAAAAAGAAAAATACAGTATCTTCCTTTTCACTGACCGGATTAAACTTAAGTGAAAGTGTTGCATTAAATTTTTAGATAGTTATAAATAAATAAAACACCTGTCACTAAGTATTTGATTAAGTACACATAGATCTAAAAATTATAATACTATTAGTCATATCTGTAATTACCAATAGAAAACAGATTTTTAATTGCATAACATTTTAATTCAAGGTAAACATTTGTGCTGATAAGATTTAATAAAATATGAAACATACTGTATAATGTATATTAAAGGAAAAAGCCCATACATTATGGATATACAGAAAGGGTATGTATTTTTATTACATATCACTTTGTTTTTAATATAACAAATTTTTATTTTAGAAATTTAAAAGTATTATGAGTAGTTTTTGTGTTTCACTTCATTGATGAAAGGTATTATGTACATCTCAATGACAAAAGCAATAGAACCAAAACGTTTTAAAAAAAAAAAACTGATCTAGGCAATATCGACTTTTCATAAAAACTGATTGTGGATAAATCTAAGTTTAATGCAGGATAAAATTTTAAAAAATACATGAATATTCATATTTCACTATAGAATATCCTTATTCTATTTCTAAAAACAGTAGAAGAATAAGTATCTAGTATTATGAAACAATCTTTTAATTTGATAAAGACCTAATCTCTTTACATAAATTTATAATGCTAAATGCAATTGTTTCAAAGACGTATTCATTGCAGTGTTATTTAAACTTAAATAACTCGATCGACAATACACAACTAGTTATTTTTCTATAAAATTAAAAAGCTCACAATGCTAGATATTGTTGATTTTTAAAGCTTTCCCAGTATTTATTCCTTATCAATTATACTACCAATTTATCACTAAGATTATCCTCCCTTTGAAAAAAAAAATCAATGATACTTTAAAATTACATATCGCTACTGAAGATTATTTACATTTTTTAAGAAAAATACTTTTGATAAATGAAAATTTTAAATCATGAATAATTATAAAAACTGAAAATTAAACATAAAATGACTGTTTAAATATTTAGAACATTTCACAACTGAAAACCAAAATAAAATGTCAGTACCTTAAAAAGTTCAAATCCTGTTTATTGGCAAAAACTAGGATGATAGCATCTCTCATCTCCCTGTCATTGATTATCCTATGCAGCTCTTGCCTAGCTTCATCAATTCTGTCCCTGTCAGCACAGTCCACTACAAAGATTAAGCCTTGAGTACCTGTGTAATAGTGCCTCCAAAGTGGCCGGATTTTGTCTTGTCCTCCCACGTCCTGTAGAATAAGAAAAATGCATTGCATTACTATACAGTATCTAGTATGTTATAAAAATATTATACAAATGTAAAATATAATGCCTCTATCAGTTGACAATTTATTAAAAATGAAATGATAAAATAACCAGAAAAATTTTGTGCTGTAGCTAATCTCATAATTTAAGCATTTCATTACCATGAGTTCGATTTAAAAATATAATTGCTAAGCACTGATGCACTTTTAATTGCCTATTTAACATTTACATAAAAATATCACTATAATTAGGTTTTAGTTTAAAATAATTAATATTGAAAATCAAACAATACACTGGTGTCCAAAGTTAAGCATAAATCGTAAAATGCGAAAAACAGAGTAAATATTTGTAAAATTATTCCAAATTTCTTGCAGATATTAATTGGGTGAAGAAGAAACATTGGGTTTATGCAAAACTTTTCAGTCGACTACGTCCTGCGCGAAACACCTGCGCATGTCGGAACGCAGAGAAACCGATTCACGCAGCATAGGCAGTTCAGACAAGTTTCATGCAACTGCTGTGCGAAGGAACGTTGTTAACCATCAAACAAGGTGAATGATGGCACAAAGACGCCAATTGGACATGTTTGCGAAAGGAAGAATCGTTGGAATGCCGGAATCGGACGATCACAAACCGAAGTGTCTCAATTTTGAATGTGGATCTCAAGACTTTGGCAGAGGTTTCAAAGAGCGGGAGATGTTACCCGACAACCAGTATCAGGTCGACCAAGAGTCACAACCCCTAGCCAAGACCGATATCTGGTAATAAGTGCGCGACGTCAGAGGGGCAGTACTGCCAGAGCACTGGGTTCGGCGCTCAGTCGCCCCAGGAATACGGAATTTCGGGACAAACTGTTTACAGGAGACTGACTCAATCATGCTGGCCTGTATGTCAGAAGACCAGCAGTTTGCATCCCCTTCACGTCTGCGCACAAACGCGCTCGTTTGAACTGGAGTTTGAAACATCAACATTGGAGTGTGGGAGAGTGGGCCAATGTGATGTTCAGTGGCGAGTCCCGGTTTAGTCTGAGTAGTGATTCTCGTCGGGTAACGATATGGAGAGAACGGGGAACACGTTTTGAACCTAGAAACATAACGGAAAGACATCATTTTCCATCAAGGGAGTAATGGTATGGGCAGGCATCATGATGGACGGCCGCACAGACCTCCATTTCTTTTGACTGGTTAAAGATACAGAGACGAAGTTCTTGAGCCTTATGTTCACTTGTTTCGAGGTGCTGTCGGTCCTAACTTCATATTCATGGATGATAATGCGCCATGTCACCGATCGGTGCTGGTTGATGACTTCCTTGAAACGGAAAACATCCAGCGCATGTCGTGGCCTGCGAACTCCCTGATTTAAATCCTATCGAGCATGTATGGGATTATGCTCGGGAGACAAATTGCAGCCCTTTCGCATCCACCAAGCTCCGTTACAGAACTGAAGCGAGCTCTCCAAGAAGCTCGGAATCGTTTGAGCCCACAACTCATTCATCATCTCATAACAAGTATGGTAAATCGCTGTGCAGCGTGCCTGGCTGTCAGAGGTGACCAGACGCCTTATTAAACTGCAGCATCAGTATTTTATTTAATGTTTTCTTTCAAACTGCTACTTTGGATAATAAAATTAATTATTATCGTTCTTTTGATTTGCTTTTTCTTATTTTATAACCATTTTACACTCGCATATCACGTTTCCCGTCATTCTGATTTACAGTTCCTTCTTTATTCACATAATTATCAATTATGCTCAACTTTTGGACACCAGTGTACATTTAAATATACAGAGACATATCTCACATTCACAAACAATTTAATATACAGTTAAAACTTTAAATAATTAGATAATCTAAATGTTTATTATACTATTCCCAATTTATAAAAATCTATACACATTTTGGTGTACATTTACAACAGGTGCCACAAGCTTTTTCTTTCCCCGCTGACCTTTGACATAAAATTTTTTAGATTAACTAAAAAAAGTAGTTCTAATATAAATAAACAATTGTGGAAAAACTTTAAAAACAAGTGATTTTCTTTCAATTTCTAATCAAATTTCATTAATTAAAAATGGATTTAAGATAACTATTTTTAATTGTAAAATACAATCATTCATAAAGCAAATTTCAGTTAAATATTAAGTCTTTTAGGCATTACTTTAAATCATTTTTTAATAACTTTCCTTTGTATATTGTAAGAGTAATTTTTATGTAATTATATAGCAATTAATCTATTAAGAATTATACATGTAATTAAACAGCTAAGTGAATTTGACTACTAATAGATCATAATTAATAAAATCCCATAAAATTTTATAATTATTTAAGGAATCAGGGAAGTTATATTACTATTGTTAAATATGAACTAAAGCTACATATGAAATAATGTGGCTTTTTTTTTATATAAAATACTCAACTAGAGATGATCTTCAAATTTTTAAAACTACAGAAAGAGGAAATACAATTTCTAATTTTATGAATTTGCAAATCTATGCTAGAAACTTGGAAGTTTTTATTAATAGATAAATGAATTTTAAGAATAAAAATGTAATGAAGAGTAGATAATAATAAAAGTACATTTTTCCTGTTCAAAACTGGTTAGGGAGAATAATGTTCAACTAATTCAATCCTTAATTACTGAATAGGGACATTTACTTAACTTTTTAAAGAACAAATGCTGAAAATTATTTTCCCATTATAGAGATAAGGAAATGTAACAAGGTTTTAATAGAGATTTTAAAAAACATGAATAATAAATAAACCTACTTACCCACACATTAAACTTCACATTTTTGTAAGTGACAGTTTCTACATTAAAACCAACTGTTGGTATAGTAGTTACTGATTGTCCTAATTTTAACTTATAAAGAATAGCTACCTTTAGTTAAGTTCATAAAGGATGAAGTTAAAATCAAATTATAAGCATATAATATAATTAACATAATGATATCAAATTATATGTATCTGCTATACAATATTTCGCTGAAGAAATAAAGATATGTTGCGATGTTTCGAATTAATCTTGCATCACATTTTAAAATATTCAAAAAAGGAAAATTTTAAAAAAAAGGAATTTGAAGTATTACTTTTGATTTTAAATAAAGATCTCTTATAAAGGGAACTTAGTCATTACATAAAAACTCTTATAACTCGAAATTGACTTATGTGGAAAAGATAATCTACATATTCAATATATTTTATTACAAACATTAAAAAGAATCGATTTCTCAATTAAAAGTGTATAAAATTAAGTCTTTCTTCAGTATGATGGAGCCTGAAATTGTAATTTATTTTCTTATCAAAAAATGAATTGCATATAAATTAAAGTCAATTGAATGTAATATTCAAATTTTGATGTAACTTTCTAAATATTATTTTGAAAACACAAATTTAAAGTAATTAAAAATGTTTGTAATGCAAACATATTTTAAATTCTTCTCTTTTCTTACACATATTTAATAAATATACCTTTTCCTCATATACAAGATTTTAGTAACACAAAAAAATTTACAAACATTACCTAGATTTCATTATAGAAAATCTAACAGAATCAAATATCTACCCACTAATGATCAATTTTATTTGATAAACTTAAGTAATCGGGTCAAATATATTTGAATATTTTCAAACCAATAGTTAAAAACAAAATTCAAGTATGCAATAAAAATGCAGTTTAAGTAGATTTCTTACAAAAGATATAAGGTAAATCACAGAATAGGGGCCGTTGGGATTTGGCTACTTTTTGGCACCACATGGGTAAGAAGTCGCCGCTTGTGGTAACCCATGTTTCTTCTGCTTGAATATTCTCGAATATTTCTACTAGACCTATTCTACTGTTCCCTTATCAGTTAGTTAATCTAATGGCAGTCATTTGATTCTAAGCAGGGACATTTACTTTTGTTTCTTCAATTTGCGATGTTTGGTTTAGATGAAGTTACTTGGAAGATAACAATTCCAGACCTTATTTAAAATTGAATGCCAAGTGCTACAGCAGGGATTTGGAATGCCAAATTAAGTTGAAAATTATTGAATGGTGCATGTTTAAAGAATTGATTTATAAGAACATTGTGTGCCCAATTTGAGGAAAGGATGCGATTCAATGAGAAATCAACATGGATGTGATTAAGAAAGTGTACTGTCCAGTCCTGAGTCCTGTCATTTAAATTGATTGATGAACTGGGAAAATACATTTTCCTAAAAATTTCAGCATTTTCTTTGTTTTCACTCAAATAATGCTTTGCAAAATTCAGCTATCATGATAGATTTACAATTTTCTTCAATTAGAATTACACCGTTATTTAGTGCATTTTGATGAAAAGCATTTTCACACCAAATCCCAATGGCCCCTATTCTGCAATTTTACCAAGATATCTATATCTTGAGCCCTTAACTTTATAAAACTTTTTTCTATTTAATCGAAGCATTGAATAAAATTTTTAATTTCTATTTTCTAAAAATCAATTTTGATTCTTAAATAAATTGACAATCATTAATATTTCTTACTAAAACCTCAATGTTTTTCACATATTTAATAATAATTTAAATCATTTAGTATATAAATTAACAATGCAGAAATCTATTAAGAATGAGAGAAAAAAAAAAAACATTTAAAAAAATCTATATAACTAATTATTATTCAGTAGAAAATTCGTATAGGTACTTTTGTGTCATTTCTACAATACATGAACACTTTTAAACATATATTACAAACTTATAAAATTTGTTAACAAAAAGTTTAAATCACTTAATAGTTAGTATATTAAATCTTTTTTTAAGGGTGTCTCTGTATTTGTTACTTAAACTTTGGAGATTTTCTTTAACTATTATGCTGTGTAAAAATTAGAGCTTTTCTATGCACAAAGGCCTCACAATTTATTTAAATATAAATAGGTTCATTTCTACACAAAACCTAAATTATTGAACATATAACCTAAATTGGCATGTAGTACTAAATATTATGGAATCACTTCTTATATTTAAAAAAATATATACATCTTAAATCAAACCGAACTTTTTTAAAAAAATCAACTAAAAAGGATACTTGTTTTACCAGCTGCATCTAAACCTAACATCAGTATTCTCATCTCCTTGTTGCCAAATATTTTGGATAAAAGTTTCCCCATTTCATTTAGGCTAGATGACACAAATAGCACTACCTGAAATGAAAAATGTATGTTAAGAAATAATTATAAAATTTTAAACTTAAATATTAACTACAAACTCAGCAATGATGTAACAAGGTAAAATTGAACAAAACAGTCATCTCTCATTGAACTATCATCTTTTATATTGAAACAATAGACAGTAACTTTATAAGGGTTAATATTAAAATAAATTTCAACACAATATCACCAATCTTAAAAATCATCTTAATATTTATTTGGCCAGAAAGTAATAGTATTTTCTTTCCTTCAAATAAATTATGTCTTGAAAATTGAATGCCTTCTTTAAAACTCATTTATTATATAATTTTTTATAGAACTTTAAGGGGATAATCATAGCAAAATGTTACGAAAATTTTATTGCATGACATCAATTTAATATTGGAAAGACAAAAGGAATATTTATCATATTTTACATCATTATATATGTATGTATGAAAAGGAAGAGATGGCATTTAAGATGACAAAAAAAAAAATGTGATGAGTATGGTTAAAAAGCATTAGAAATATGACAGAGCCAGAAATGATTAAATAAATTTTAATCTGATGTTTTTAAGTTGATAGAGCTCAGAAATTCCTCCCATACTAGGCAATAACAGAAAATATCAAATTAAATCTAACATGTATTTAACATTACAAGAGTTTGTAAAGAATCTTGTCATATTGAAATTTTAAAAAAAAATGTAAATTTGTTTAATATTTGAATATTGTATATTCAATGAAATTTATCTAACGTCTTTTCTGCCAGAAATAAAGAAAAATCTTAATTTTAAAATGTATGTAGATTGGCATTTTAATTGTTTATCACAAGTCAGCTAAAAATTTTATTATCTTGGCTTCAAAGCATTTTAACAAGAAATATTCACATACACACACTTTTTTTTTTTTTTTTTCATTACATGGTAGTTAAAAGGTATTTGTATGTTTTAAATTGTTTCAAGAAGCAAATTATCCATATATGTACCCTTATTAACCCAAACTAAATATTATCAAACAGAAACTTCCAGAATTAGTAAATAATAAAACTGTTTATAAAATAATAAAAACAAATTTCATTAACAGTTCAAAGTTTTTACAACAAGAATGGCAACATTATTCCATTACTAATACTCTCCCCATTTAATTCTTTACAAAATATACTTTAAAAGGTAAAACTTTCTCAAAGAAGGGTTATCAAAGCTCTATTTGTTAAAAAAACTACAGCTTGAATTATGGTAAAAATTAAACCACTTTAAGAGCAAATTGGGCACAAGTATTCAATAAAATCGATTTTTTTTTTTTTTTTTACACATTTGCTTTCATTTATAAAGAAAATAAATACTTTTCATCTAATCTAAGTTTCTAACATTCAAGATAAAGTTAATGAGTAAGCATTGTTAGTAAACATTACTAAACATCAAATCAGATAATAAAAACATTGACAAACTTTTAACAAAAAATTGTATTCCTCATAGAGTAATTTAAAGCTTTTATTATGTGTTTCATATACATACACAAAATTTAGATATTTGAATATATATATATATATTTAAGGGCAATATCTAAACGAGATACCGAATGCAGATAAGAATATGTCTTTTGATACAATTTCAAAATCTTTCAGATACTAAGAATAACAATGTTTATTGATCAAATCATTAAAAACATTTTCAACTAGAACCCCAATAATATGGAAGAATTAAATTACTCTTGAATAAAATATATTCTCATAATATACCATTTTGTATCCAAAAAATTTGGCATCACAATGTATGATAAATTATTTAATACTCATGAAAATATTTATCATATAAACAATATCCAATTTATAATAAAAATAATAGAAATTTCATTTTTAATTGATCCAGGATTTTATATGAATGGCAGCAATAATGAATTATGTGAATTTTCCTCTCAACTGAATAAAAATACATTTATTATTCAGTTGATTACACATCAATGATAAACAAAAAGTGACAGCAATAAATTCTTCATGACTAAAGTTAACCGTCAAAGCCATACATGCTTGTTATTAAAAATGTGAATACTTCTAAGCTTTAAAATGTTATGATCTATTTAATCTGTAGTTTTTTTTTTTTTTTTTTTTTTTTTTTAAACAAATTTACTCTTCTTGTTTATATTCTTTTGGTTGCTATAAAGTACAAGCACAGTTTCTTGTATTTTAAAAGGAATTTGTAGGCAATGATTTCAAGTTTTAGAATAGTTCCTTTAGAAAGGTTTCATTTTCCCTTTTGTCAAATTCTTTTAACTGTTGTATTTTTAAAAAACATTCAGATAAATTGAGAACAGCAGCATCAGCGAGCATACATCTCAAAGTATCAACTTAAGTCAAATTCTAAGCCTTGAAAACACTCACTTTACATCATTATTTTGAATATTTTAAAAATCCCTATTTTAAAGGATTTTGAATATCTTTTGCAGAAAAATTATTATAAGTATATTTTCTAATATAAGCAACTTTAAAAAAAGAGAATAAATTTCTAAGATATGATGTATTAAACTAATCAATTTTTTATTAGCTAATTTTATATAAAAATATTGTTTGCTCTCCTAGCAAATTAATTACATATAAAATTGACTAAGAAAGTTTTTAAATTTTCCTCTTAAAAATTTAATAAGTTTTTAAATTTAAACTAGTTATATAACATTTAATTAAATAAACAACAACTTAGGAATTTCCAAGAATTTGAAATATAAATTTTAATTGATGGTCTGCACTAAAAACTTTTTTCGTTAAGTTAACAAATAAAAAATCATTATATTAGTAACTAAGAATATGAATATAAGTTCATTTAAATATAGAGATTTATAGTTAATGCTAGAAAACTGAAAATCCAATGTACTATACTAGTTCATACAAAAGAAAATATTTTAAATTTTAGATGTCTTATTACATATTTATAAACTTCAAATGTATAAATTAACACATCTATATTATAAAATAAAAACCATGACACTATATTGTTGTATATTAATTGAGTTTATTATGAATGAGAGTTTAGTTTAACAAAGTCTATGTTTAGTTGTATATAAATTGATATAAACAAAGAAAATTCTTTTTGGATTTGAAGTTATTTCATGAGATTTAAACATTAATTATTCATGCAATCTTTTAGAATTAACTCTCATATATGCTGTTATAATTATTTAAAGTGCAAAAACAATATCTTTATTAAAATTATTTGAAAGTTTTCACAGTGTTATAACTTTTCCTTAAAAGGGAAATTAAAAGCAAAGAATAAGGGCAACTCTGATAATAGATCTGAAATTTGTATTATAAACAAGCATATTTTCACTGATAGTCACAAATTGGCTACAACTATTTTGAGTTTAATTAAAACTTATTTACACAGACCAATAGCTGCATACTCATTGAATGTCAGGAAATTAACCTAATAATGAGTTAAAACTTTCTTAAAAATGAAACCAACAACCATTTAAATACCGACTAATTTCAGGCTTAGTCTTGCATTGACATTTCAGAGGACTGCCTTTTATCATAAATTTGATAAGTATCATCAATTATATGAAAAGGTAACAATTTACCAAAGTTTATGATAGTTTAATTACAATTTAATGATACTTACAAATGAGTTTAATTTCAAAACCGGTAATTTCAAGGCGTTGGTCGGATGATTGTAAGGAATTTATGGTACGTCTTCAATGTATAAATTTAAATGCAATGCTTCAGTAAATATTAGCTTGGTATTCTACGCTGTAAACAAGGAGTGATTTTTAAATTTTCATTGAGGGATTTGAGAAAACAGCACATTCCAACGTCACTCTCATTGACCTCAAAAGACGAATAAATATTAACGGAAGTAACTATTCCAACTCCATCGAGTTTCCGGTTAAGCTGTATTGCCATAAATAACCTGAAAAATCACTTTCAAACTTCCTGCAGTTTTATATTCGTTATCGTCATTACTGAAAGATTAAAATAAAACTTTAAAAGAAAATTTTTGCAGTAATAAAAAGTTAATAAAAAGAAAAAACCAATAAGAAAAATCATTTATAAATCTGTAAAACAAATTACTTTAAAATTAAATATATTCCTATTTTTTAAAAAATACCCCAAAAGTAAAGTATGTCCCTTATAACTATTTATTGATAGTATTCTTTAATTTTACAATTTATAACGTTTAAATAATTTTTATACTCCATTTGTAAATCAATTAAATATAAAGAATCAGTTATATAATATGGCAATACTAATTGCGGGCTAGTTTGAATTCAAAATACATAACAAAAAATTGTTTCAATTAATTTTGCGTCGGTAAAAAGAAAAGTGTATGCGTTTTTGCTGAAAAACTCTGATTAATTTATTCTTTAAAATTTTTTTTCGCCAGAGATATTCTGATGAGAAAGATGATTTTCATTTAAACGGTTAATCAGAAAAATTACTTAGCTGTGAAGGCTAAAATAATGTAAAATACGCTTAGATAAAAGACTTTTCATTAATTGTGCATAAGAAAAAAAGTTTGATGCACATGCAACTACAGATATTTCTTCAATATGGGATAATCTATTTAATTATTAGTGTTTAATAACACCTCATTAAGTAATTATATTTTTAATGTTTTTTCTTTTATGATTTATTGTCAAACTTAATATATTGTGATAAATTAATCAGGAGTGTTTAAGAAACAAATATTGTTCTTTTTAGTTTTCTAAAGTTCTCTTTGTTTGAAAAATGGATAATAAAGAACCATATAGAGCCACGAGATTGGTAAGTTTTTTGTAGCAAATTTAAATTCTTGGGTCCAATAAATATTAGCTTATAGATGTAGTAAAATTATCAAATTTTTAAGTATAAACGGTTGAAAGTCTATTATCAATTATCTACTTTCGTAAGATGTATGCCAACCAATAATATTTGTAAAATTAATCAAGAAATAATGCTCTACTAATATGCTTTATAAAATTGTTGAAAAAAAGATTTAATTTTGTTGTTGTCAATTTTATATCTTATAAGTTATTAAATGTTTGTTAAAGAATTACTTGGATGTAGATTTAAGAAATGTTTTATGTATTATTTTTGTCTAATATTTTTTTATCTTAAAAATTTATTTTAAGTTCAGTTTTTAAATATTGGATATTAATAAAATTAAATTGACCTCTTTTCTTCAACACATAATTGTTTTGAAAATTTTAGCATTAGTCAGATTCCTTCCAGTTACAAAAATAAATATATGTTAGAAAGTAATAGATTTGGCATATTATTCTCTAAAATAAAATCTTGCCATCAAGATTATCAAATTCAATTGTATTTCAATTATCTGCTATCCAGAAAAACATTTATTAAGACTTATTCGACTTCTAATTTTGCTCATAATTTCATTTTAAGATATATTACTAGGAATTTGTTGAAAAGTTGTACATGTACTCATGTTACAATTCCTGGA
Source organism: Caerostris extrusa (assembly GCA_021605095.1). NCBI lineage: Eukaryota > Metazoa > Arthropoda > Arachnida > Araneae > Araneidae > Caerostris > Caerostris extrusa. The sequence continues at coordinate 43,821 of BPLR01016100.1, read as the reverse complement.
AATGTGAGAGAGGGAGGATTTGAAATGTGAGGGAAGAGAGGTGGACTTGGCAATCAGGACTCCACAAATAAAGTGTACAAGAACTCATTCCATTAAAATATGATTATATTATTTAATAAGCTTTTTACAAGGATTGCAGAACACTAGCACAGTGTGACTCGCCACCCGCATACCTTCCAAAATAAAAAAAAAAAAAACATGCATCTTGCTAAACGCTCTTGCATAACTTGTGATAAACTGTCAGAGAGAGTGCATGAACTCTGCTGCAAAAATTTAATGCTCATTACACCGGAAACATTATCAAAAAAATTTTTTTCAAGAACTGCTTGTAGGTAATGCAAGTGGCTTTCACATTGAGAAAAAAATGTGCATTTCAGATATTTTTTTGTTGTTTAATAGTATTAAATACCTTATATATTTTTGAAAAAATCTCATTTTTGTGTTGCTGCTTTTGAAAACATAGTTTTTCAGTGGAATGAAGTCATTGCAGCATTTCAGTCAGGGATGCCTGTAAAAAAGCATAGACGTCGCATCCAAACTTATAATAACTGCTTTACTGCATCAGAAGCTGTCACATGGCTTCATTGCTATTTAATGAATAATCCAAACTTTGGAACTGATGTCACAAGGTATACTTTCTTTTAAATTGATTGAAAATTTTCATTTTTTTTTAATGGTGCTTTATATTAAGCTATATTTGTTCAATAAATTTTATCTTTTATTATATTTATTTTATTAGCTGTAAAATAAAGTTATATATATATATATATAATTAATAGTTATACTGTTCAGATGTAGATTGATAAAATATTTCTAATAGAAGTATGGAAAAATAGGCAAATTATTAAATGTATTTAAAAAAATGTACACAATCATATTATCATTGACACTAGCTGAAAGAGCTTTGGAAATTCTACTGCACTTTACTGAGTTTGTCGAATCATCTCTTAAAGATAAAAAGTGCTATATTAATTATAAGAATTTCATCTTAATTTTAAAGTGCATCAAAGATAAATTCTTGAGTTCAAAAATACCCCCCCCACCACCACCACCACCTTTAGTTTCAACAATTGAAATAATTTCTTAATGATTTTCAAAGTGGCACCCTTATGGCATGGCTCTTTTCCTGTGCTCGTCCCTAATGTGCAAAAGTTCATCAAACCTTGTATTTTGGGAGATAATGGTTCCAATTAACAGAAAATTGATTTAATGGAAAAAGAAAATTTATTACCCTACAAAAGTACAAATTTAAGCTTTGCAGTCAGAAAAAAAAAAATCAGAAGCTCTAGAACAAGAAAAAGTTGAATCCGAAAGGAAAAAGAACGGCTGAGCAACTAAAGGAATTATAAAGCGGAAAACAAAAACTCTTCATGATAGTTCAGCAAGAAACAGCTTTGATAGATGAGGAAATTAAAGATGTAATGCTTTAAATAGGGTTAGATTGTTGCTTATAAATATTTTAGCTTAGGAATTTCGGGAATCTTTTAGAAAATTTACTAACTAATATGCCGGGCCTTGTAAAAACTAAATTTATATTTTGCAAAACCTTTTTCTAACTTTTTTTAGATCTTTTTCTTGCTCTTCCCGGACATATATTATATCATGGTTGTCTGGTCTAGCATTGAAAGCATTAGTTGGAGTAATATCAAATTAAAATTTCAATCAAATCCTCGATATAATAATACTAGAGTTTATAAATGACGTGTCAGTATGGTTAAAGTATTTGTAAGTGGGGAGATTGTTTGATTTTTTTGGTACTAAAAATATTTTAAAAACAATGAATTAGATTAAATTTTAAGAAATAGCTGCATTCTTCAGATATTGGAACTAGGAAATGCTATCCAGGATCCTGGTTTCCCCCTTTGACAAATTATCAGGGATTTGTAAGTCCATCCTCAAAAGTATTAAACTAATTCTACAAATGATTTGTAAACAAAATAAGAAGAATACAGCAATATTAAAATTTTAAACTTTCTTTTAATTTAACAAATCATAAACAATATAATTATTAAATACATAAATAATATAATTATTTAATATAAAATGTTTTTGTTAAATGATTTTAAATATAACTTTATATCATTGTCACACTTCAAACACTATTTGATCCATAAATTGAAGTTTTAATCAAATAAGTTTAGTATTGTTATGTCATATAAGAACATGATTAAATATGACATTATTTTTTTCAAAATAATTAAACATTATCAATAGACATAAAAAAGGCCTATTGATGTAGTAGAAGTATTACTGGTTATTGTTTAGTAAAAATTTCATGATAGTTTAATATATTTAAAATCCTTAAATTTAATCTAGAAGGTACTTTTTGTAATCTTTTTTGTGTCCTATTATTAAAATATGTTTAAATCAGATAATATAATATATCAGATAAATTAAAAATATATACAGAAAAAGATATTTGAAGCATTATGTTTGTCACCTCATTATTGTAAAAATTTGACATTTCTCAGTATTTTATATATTTCAGAAAATTTATTTTAAAATTTGTAAGCAATTAGCTTTAGTTTGCTAATTGTTGATTAATATAGACTCATTAATGCTTGCTTTAGTTTGTTACATAACATGTTTTTAATTTATAAAAAAAAATTAAGATCTCAAGCTTATATGACCATTAATATAAACTCATTAATAATTATTACTCATTTGCAAGTTGTTTGTATTTTAATAAATCCCTTTGTCAACTTTTTTTAATTTTGATTTTAATACATATTTAATATTTTTTACATACACATATATTCAAATTTTTATTGAATGCACTTGTTATATGTGGTCTCATGTTGATATACATAGCTAGACATTTTTAAATTCTATTTTGTTACTGTTTCATGGCTAAAAAAGATATTTGAAATATTATGTTTGTCACCTCATTATTGTAAAAATTTGACATTTCTCAGTATTTTATATATTTCAGAAAATTTATTTTAAAATTTGTAATTAGCTTTAGTTTGCTAATTGTTGATTAATATAGACTCATTAATGCTAGCTTTAGTTTGTTACATAACATGTTTTTAATTTATAAAAATTCAGATCTCAAGCTTATATGACCATTAATATAAACTCATTAATAATTATTACTCATTTGCAAGTTGTTCGTATTTTAATAAATCCCTTGTCAACTTTCTAATTTTGATTTTAATACATATTTAATATTTTTTACATACATATATATTCATAGCCAGACATTTTCAAATTCCTATTTTTGTTACTGTTTTGTGACTTTCACATGTGCATATAGTTAAAATAAATAAAATATATAATACATGTGTCTCTATACAAATATTTATATAACATATATATACATAATTTTAAAATTAACAAATATTTTAAAATCGAATTAATACATTTTGTATGTTGAGTTAAAAATAATTTAATTAGTTTGTTGCAAAAGTTGGTTTTGAATATGTCAGTACTTGTATTTTTTTTATGTATTATAAATTACATAATGTTATTGATCAAATTATTATAAATTTCTAAAAACATTTTTGTGCTTTTTACAGAGAACAAACTATTAATTTTGCTGCAGAAATTTTTAAAGTGCCATGATAGAAAGTATTATTGTAAGATCTAAAAACAAGACATTTTCTGATGATTCTCACTTATATAGGTATTGTATTTTTTTGTACTATATTACTCAAAGCATATAAAATTTGTTTTGAGATATTAATATCCATTTATTTCTGTTCACTGGAAAACAAGCTGAAAACTTTTTTTTTTTTTTCATGATCTTTTTGATTTATTTTTATTTCTTTAGATTTACTCCAATATCTCAGATGTCAAAACCTTCTGCTGTGTGTCTTATCCAATCTCCATCTTTTGGAGCCAGAACTCAAAAGAAGGACAACATAAAAGAATAAGGCCACAATCTCCACCTCCCATTCAAAAAGAAAATCTTCAGAGTGCCATTTTGTTGAAAGGAAACTCTCTGTAGATGAAGTAAAGCTTGTATGGAAAAAGTAACTTTATCTAGGTAATTTAAAAACTTATTTTTATTATTTCAGTTTTCTAATTGCTTCAAAATGTGGGTTGCTTCTCTGCTAATTTCTTGAAATATGCAATTTATCATTTGCTCTAAAAAAATGTTTATTATAAAGGCATTTTTTCGTGAAAAAAATTTTGAATTAATTATATATAAGACAAAAAACCACATTAAATGTAAAAAACACTGTATAAAAACAAGAGTGTAAAACAAGAGATTTGTCAGTGGCACAATCAGCCTGTATTACAAAGCCATGAAATAGCATTCACTGTACAAAAAATGTTCATATATCTCTCAATCAGTCTTGCCAAAAAAAGAGACATAAAAAGAATTAAAAAATTGGGAAAAAAATCTGGGGACTTGTGCATTAGTTACGATGACCAAATGTAATATTGTTATACCTATGTGCATGCAACAGTACATAAAGGACAAATAATGCTGCAGAATCAGATTAAAAAAGAATGTAAAAATATACACTATGTAATCATAATAATTTTTTAAAAGTTATCTACCCTCTGGACATTATAACCATTATTTCTGTCTGCTAAATTAATGAGGTTATGTTAAAACATACCTAGTGAAGTATTGCTTTTAACTTAGAAGAACAGAATTTCTTCAGCATAAAAGATGGAATAAATATATGAAAATTAGGCTATGAAACCAATTTACAAAACAATTTTAGCTGTGTAACCTGATCACACTATCATTTGAAGACATCATAATGGCAATAAGTTTTAGAAATGAAAGAAGATTTGTTTTGGTTTATTTCTTGCAAATTTTTAAAACATACATTTGATAAAAAATGATATGGCCATTAAGATAATAATTAGGTAATAGAGTATGTACTAGAAACTTGTATGTGAATTCATTATACATTGCTGGGACATCTTATTTCCTGTAATTTGTATTATAGAAAATAAGATCTATGTTGAAACTTATTGTGTGACTGAATATTTCTTAAAACTATGAATCATTAAATACTCTTAAAGTTATAAATTAAAAATGTAATTATGTTTTAGTCTTCGAAATTCAATTTTCTACTGGATATTCTGGAAGTTCAAGATGTTTTTTGCTTTTTTTTTTAAAGTAATAATATTAAGCATATTCCTGTTATTGTAAATAAAAGAGTATTCTAAGAAATTGATTAATGATGATGTTGCTATTGCGATTCCATGATGCGTTAACTTGAAATGGAACTCTTTTTGTTTATTATTAAAATTATTCATTTATAGGATTTTTATATATTAATATTGACATTAACTTTGACATATTATATATATATTATTGACAAAAAATTTCACTTTTACATACAAAAAAAATCATAAATTGAAAAATCTTGATGAAATATTACTTTTTATTTATTTTTAGATTGGAAAAGTTATTTCACTCTGTGATGGATATTTTAGAGGAGAAGGATATTGATGGTTTCATTATAAAACACAATGTTTTCCTGAGGCAAAACTGGTGTAGTTTGTTTGATTGATAAAAACAGGTTGAAAGATAACTGGAGCTTTTATAATTTAAAATAATTTATATTACTTTTGTTTATATTTATTATATAGTGCTATTCCCTAATTTTTCAGATGACATACCTCATTGGATTATATCTGCTATGAAGTGCTTAGTTAATTGTAAGTTATTTGAATTATTTTAAAATTTAAGTTGTTTAATATATAAGTCCTGAAAGATTTACAGAATAATGATCTTAATTTGAAATATTATTGCCTTAAAATACTTTTTTAACTAAGCATGTTTTACAAAAAAACAGAAGAAAAAATACTTTTTAATTTGTCAAAAAAAAAAAAAAAAAAAGTGCAATACTTTTTCTTTAAAAATTCTGTCATTATATAAAAGAATGAATCTTAATTTGAGTTTTCTCTTGTATTATTCTCTTCAATATAATTTTTCTTAACTATAGAGATTGTATGTAAATAACTTAGTAAGTATAACAAATAACAGTTTAAAAGTTATTCATATTCAGTTTTTGTTATTTATTTTTAATTATGCTAATTCACATTTGCAATTATATGTTCAAATTATAAAAAGTTGCTAAAATAGATCTTAACATGTAATTTAAAAAAAATTTGTTTAAATGAGGAAAAAATATCATCAAGGATTTCTTTACATTAAAATAATAGTAAAAGATATAATTGATTTGATATATAATTTTTTTTTTATTATTATGTCTTTTATTAAAAGTATTCTTTATGTCAAAGGCCTAATGCTAGTGGAAGTGGTAGTTGTTTACCTAATTATCCAGGATTCGAAAAACGATGTTTTTAAAGTTGTTCGAGATTATTTTATAAATACTCAAGTTCCACTGCTAACAGAATCTATTACTCCACTTCTTATTAGAGTCTTTTGTAAGTACATTTATTAAACTAAAATAATAATAATAAAAAATAGATTATATATCTTTATGTAGTAACATTTATAGATTATATTTAAAAGAAAGTAATTTTAAAATTTATTGTATTATGCTAAAAATTTTGACAAAACATATTAATTTAAAAGTAGTTTGTTTTACATATTTGTAGTTTTTTAAATATCTACTGTGTATCATGTACATTTTAATTGATTATATATGTCATTAATACCCCCATCCCTCTTTCTCTCTGGAATGTTTCAGAATTCAACAATTTTTTTTTATATATAAATGTGCAATTATATTGACCTTAATATAAACCATTAAAGTTGTGAAAGCATTCTTAAATCCAGCATGTGTGGAGCCATGGTTGTGTCAAATAATCAATCTTCAATATAGTTTTAATGTGTATGCCAAGGATAACTCACCAAATAAAAATTTTAAACAATTAAAAAATGTATGCATTTAATGTGTGCGCACATATTATCAAGCTGTGTAGAGAATATAAATATCTGACTAAGTTTTTCATCATTCTAGTAAATATAAAAATCCAGATTCTTATATAGGACTTTAATTTAACTGTGTGTGTGCTGTTTTTTAAAGAAAAAAATGGCACACTAAAAATATTGATATTGTACAATACTCTATTGCAAAAAAAAAAAAACACAGGAATCTGCCTTACTGTTTAAAGAAGTATCTGATATTGTGTTGCTTTTGAAATTCAGATTTCTTTAAAAAATCATTACAATGAAATACATATATATGAGTTTTACCCTGTACTGAAATAAAAACTGTTAGTACAATACATATTGGTTGAAAATGTGAGTAATGCTATGTCACAACTTGGTGGTCAATGTCAACAAACTACTGAATCCACACAAAAAATCCTAGAGTGAATGGATTGGTGCCTCATAATAGAGAGTATCAACCATCAAATGCTGGATTATAGAGTGCTTACTGTAATAATAGACTAGCAATGTATTCTTATTACATCTGCAATATTGAGCTTTTTTCATTTCATTATTGAAATTTTTTATTCAGGTCATTTTACTGGTCAACAGTACATTGACTTCAATAGTTCTGAAGTCCCATTCGTAGATTCTAAATTTAATCTTAGCACTAAGTCATCATCATCTGGTGTCAAAACATCAACGCCTCTGACAGTTAATGAACAAAATACAAGAGTGAATGATTACAGTACAGAGAAAACAAGTCAAGGAAAGATTCTTCTTGATGATCCAGAATTGATGTGGGACTATCCTTCAACAGTCTTTTACGAGACTGATTTTGCTACTTCTGATCCTGTCACTCGAAGTTATTTCTAGTGACCAATCAAGTATTAATTCCATTGGTAGTATTGAATCAGTGAGTACCATTAGTGTGTGCAGTCAGATACACAGACCTGATTCTCTTAATGAAGACATATTAAGGTTGGTAAATATTGAAATAAAATCAATCATTCCTTAGTTCTTAATTTTAATTATGTCCTCCTTAAATAAATTAAATAAGAAACTGTTTAAGAACTTATTCTAATATTTCATAATTTTTTAATTGTTTAGTAAAAACAGTTTAAATAAATCATTTTGTTTTCTAAGTGTTGTTATATTTATTAAAATTTTAGAAGGAAAAAAAAACAATGGTATTGTAATTGTTTTTAATGAAATTCATATGTTATTGTGATTTAATCAAATTCGTAATTACATATTCAAATAACACATTTACATTTTTATGCTCTCTAAAATGAGAAACAAATTTATATTTGCTTATAGAAAATCTATGCAGGAGGGAAATTTGCAAAACATTTTTAAAGAAGTGTGTAAATTAAAAAAAAAATGTATTTTTCAATAAATGGTTGTATAAGTAATTAATATATTTCAATATATATTTTTGTTAGAAATTAAATGATAATGCATAAAGGTATTTTGTACCTAAATTCCAAATTTATTGAATAATTTTGTATATCCTGAGTAAAAGTAAGTTAAAAAGTAATTAATAAGAGGATTATAATTTCTATTGAATGATAAATTTATGATGAAAATATGCTTTAAAGAATTTTTTTTATAAATTAGTAATTCTTTGTTCTCCTTAAAATATTATAGCATTAAACATTTTATAATTTCAATAGTTTTGTTTATAATATAACATTTTTTTCTAAATTTTGTAATTTTTCATATTTGAAGGTCTAAAATGCCTCTGAAAGCATGGAGCTCTAATTTGTACTTGCAAGATGAAATTAGAGATAATAAGAGTCCTAGAAAGTTTTCTCAACTTAATTTTGAAAATGGTTATTCACTTGATCATTTTCCTTCTGGATCTAATGTTTATTTGTGTGAAATAAATGATTTGGATACATCAAATCTGAGCTCTAGGACTGTCATAGAAGTTGAACAGGATAATTCGAATGAATCATTTAAAAGGTGCAATCAAAAAGGATTATATTATTCTTCCAGTGACATATGTAATGAAAACTATTCTAGTCAAGTAAATCAAACACCACAGACATGTTTTAATCAAAGCATAGAAAAAGGTAAGAATTTTAGTGACATATTTATTTAAAACTTTTCTTTAAACAATTATTTAATTAAGATTAAATATTTTAAATTTTTGGAAAATTTTTATCAATTTTGTGTTGATTTATTTAATTTCTATCTTATGCATTTTATATTTAGATGGGGAAAAATGTCAAAACATGTTTTTTCTTTTTTTCAAGATGTTGAATTTTAGTTTCATATAAAATTTATATTGATTACTATAGTCCAGCCACTGATCATATGGAAAATTGGCAAGCTGCCAAGTCAGGTGGATTAAAAAAGACAAGAGAAAATGTCATTTAGAAGAGATTTTAATTTTAAATAATTAAAATTTTTGATTATACAATATTAAAAGAAAAACTAGATTGAAAAATTCCACTGTAACTATATTACTTTTTTTCTTTTTTTTTTTTTTTCAAAGAAGCTTTGTGTCATATATCTGACTAGCACCCCTAATAAGTCATTAATTATCTGTTTTTGCTGTTAAACCAGATATTTACCATTCCAAGTGACTTGTGGCCTGACTTATTTATTAATTACTCCTGATAAAAATATTTTAAACAACTGTATAAATAGCAATTTTTTTTCTGATATTGTATTCATATAAATAAAAAAAGAAGTATTTTACACATGAATTAAATAATTATCTAATGATTCTGAATGTCTTAAGCAAAATACATTTTGAAGAAGAATTGATAAAAATATTATAATTCCTACTATGGTAAATTTTTGTATATTTGTGAAATATATGTTTAAGGCATTTTTTTTATCGATTAATAAATGTTTAGTTTTACCATATTACAGCATTAAACATTTTGTATTCCTCTACATTTATCACATGTTTTCCTTTGATGTTTTGAATAATTTATTTTTGTAGAAAAAGAATATTGTGAAGAGTTGAAATTAACCTTTCAATTAGTTCTTTTGCTTCTGCCATCAGTCAACCGCAGACAACTCCATTTATTAATGAGGCTTTTAAATAAAGTTTTAAAAAATGGAAAGTTTATTCTCAATGTGCAAACATCCATGAGGCATTATGTAAGTTATAACTATGTTCATCATTATTACAAGCTGACCTTAATTTATCATTTGTCAAAAAAAAAAAATATTATTTTATTTAGTTTATGTAACATAATCTGTCTAAAATGCATACATTGGCATTTATTTTTTATTTCATAAATAATTAAATACAGAAATAAATTAGGGAGAAAAGATAGGAAAAGTTTAAAAGTAATATACATTATTTTATAATCGTAAATTTCTTTAATTATTCATTATTATTGAAAATAAAATAATTAATGTAGTGTTTAATTAAATTATAATATGTAATTTCTGTTATTTAAAAGATGTTAACCATTCTTCTTTTATAACTTAATTACAAGAGTTCACTTTTTAACTTTCTTTATGAACTGATAATTTATTTCGTGTCAGCAATACTGTTTTCCAGACCAAGCATAATGCAATTAGAGAATTTTTAGCCATTATACAAATTGTTGTAGGTTAATGACTACCTGTATTATTATTATTAGTCTCAAAACTGTACCTTTATACATCCATTTTATAAATATACATGTTTTACTTTCTCAGCTTTTGGAAACTTTTCTACCAGCTATTGTTCAGTCTCAACAAAACCACATGCTCTTACTTGAAATGGTAGCTTTTCTTGTGGATAATTGTGAATTTTTATTCCAAATTCCTAAAAATCTGAAACAGGAAGTAGAAGATTTTTCTCGGGTTTGTTTTGGACGAGTAAGTTTCTTTATTTTTACTTAGCTTGCTTCTTGCATGTTATTTCTTTGGGGATCTTTTTCTGCATGCTTTTCGGGGTGATATGTTTTTGTATTGTATCTTATGGCCCAACTGTTTTCATGAAATGAAAATATTCTCTTTCTTATATTTTAAAAATTCCTGTTATGTAAGTTATATATATAAGTAAGTATAAAAGTTAATTTACATTTACATGCTAAAGGGGCTAACAATTTTCTGGTTATGAATGTAGTTCTTATCCTATTGTAAATAGGTATTAAATAAATTAGCATTACACTATCTTTATAACTTGCAACTTCTGCATTTTTGAGTATTTTCTACTTATGTATAGAAAAGATAAAATATTTTTACTACCAACATACCTGTACAATTGAAGGTTTTGCCAAAACTCGTTTGCAAGAATCAACCTTAAAATTAGAAAGTAAATTTTTATTTTAGACAAGATCATTCATTTATTTTTGTACAACATAATAATATGCTATGTGTTTCAAGAATCTTGATTGCATTTATACAAGAAAAATTATATTCTATTTTGTTTGTTATCTAATGAAATTTATATTTTTGTTCTGTGTTATATATACTCAGAATCCATAAGATTGGGTTAAAGTCAATTTTTAAACTCTCTGAATATGAGAAAGTAAATTATTTAAGATATATGTTCCAACTTGATTTTATCACCTTATTTATTACACTGATGCATACATTTTTCAGTGACTTTTTATCTGTACAAAAATCAACTTGGAAACATGAAATTTAGGACAGACACAGGGACAATATTTTGGACTTAAAGGATGAAAAAAGCACATTAATTTAAAAAAGAATGAAATGCATACGATACAATAAAATAAATTAAGTATTGATTCAAATCCTTATCTGCCCTAGAGGGAGAACAATAAGCAAGTGTTAATCCTTTTATATATTACAAATGTCCAATTCCATGTTACAAATTATCTTTACATGTTGCAAATGTCCTTTAATAAATGTTAAGAATTCCTTTCATTGCAATGATTGCTAGGCACTATCTTTCCGTACTCACAAAATTATCCAACAATTGTACCCATTCCTCAATGAGCATTTGTTTCAGTTGTTGGGTTTCTTCAAATCATATAATCATATTGAAAGGCATCTCTCCAAACAAAAAATGGTGTCTTCTCTGATTTATATCAGGGGAGTATCTTCATTCATTAAAAAGCAGCATCTTCACGTTTTAGAAGCTCCTCAACAATAGAAGTCTAATAAGACCTGGGATTATTGACCATAGTAAAAGTCACCACCAATACAACTCAGAACAGAAGCATGTAAAGGAGGGTCACTAACAAACAACAGCAACTCCTTTAATGGTTCTTATATTTAAAATTTAGATCTAAATCTGCCTGCTCAATAAAATATATCTCCAGATTAAAGTACACTTAAAAAAACAAACCCTGTTATACCATTAACAGTCTATTTCACTGCTGTCAATTGGATAAAATTGTGTCCCTACCTCTCTTTTATCAACTGGCATTGAAGATTACTACTAAAACATTTCATTTGTAAAGAGGACTTGACTCCATTAAAAAGGTGTCTAATTTTTGCATTCCTTATTCTTACCTAATGATGAAATATGTTTACAGAATGTAGTATTCAAGATGGCAGGCAAATGGGCACCTTTATAAAAGCACCTGACAACAGTAGAACCAGAATCCCATTTACTAAGTAATGTTGTTATCAATGTTCGCAGGACGATATATTGATTAACATTGTTTCTTTTAGCTAATTACCGCCTTTTTTTTTTTTTTACAATTTATATCTATAATTTCTGTGACTTCCCAAGAGAAGGACATTTTTGTCTGTTCGAAATCCTTAGGATATGCTTTTCCTCAAACTTACCAATCCTTTTACCACATGTAAAGTTGCCATCCTAATGATTTTTTATAACCATATTGCACAAACTAACCTCCTTGTACATGCATAGCATAGTTTTAATATATTTACAATGTTTTTTATTCTTCAATAAGATATCATTAAAAAAAAGTTTATCATGCCATCTGGCTGTTTTGTGTCAACTACTGTATCATTTTGATATTTTGCAAAGAATTAATTTAGATTTTTTTTTTTTTTTTTTTTTTTTTTTTTTTTTTTTTGTTAATATAGCTAAGTATACCTATTAAAAATATCTACATAGAAAAACGGAAAAAAAAAAAAAAAAAAATTTACATTGGATCTTTTTTTATTATGCCTTTATGCTTTTCATTGTTATTTTTAGTCAATAAACTTTAGTTTTCAATGACGATATGCATATAGAAATAATAAAATGAATTTTCTAAAAATTTAAAACATAAAATATTTTTTTTATATAAAGACAGAAAAACTTTAAAAAATTGTAAACATAGGTATAGTAAGGTTTGCCTTTTTAAAAATGTACTTTTACTATAATAAACCATTATGTATAAATTCAAAGTGTGTGCTTCATTTAAGTGTTCCCCCCTCCCTGTTTTGTTACAAGAAATAACCAATGTATATTTTGAAAATATATATATTCTTAATAATTATAATGAATTTTATCATCTTGTAAAGTTATTATTTTTTGTTTATTGATATAAATTTTATTTTTTGCAAGTAAAGAAAAAGTAAGTGTTACTTTTCAATATTATCTTCTATAATTGCACAAGTTTGGCTTGTAATTTGCTTTGATGCTTGCTTGTCTCTTTTTTGGTGAATTTTCTGGGTTGCACTCTTTCCTCTCATGATGATTGCTGCTCTCTATGGCTTTTTTGTTGCAGATTAGATATACTGTGGATGATACCTGTTTACTTACATATTGTGAAATGGTTTCAAAACAGCAATATGAAGAACAAAAGGTTTCTATTTCAAAAGAAGCACTCAAAAGTCTGTTGAACAGCATCATGTTAGATCAAAACATCTCGGAGAAAGTGAGAAAAAGAAAAATTAAGCAGGTAGATGATTTTCATTGGATTATAGTGTCATGTATTTTATCATTTAGGATTTTTTTATCATTTAGGAAAGTTTTGATAAAATAAGGTATAAATTTTCTGTTATGAGAATTGAGTTCAATTCCATGAATATAAAAGAGTAGGTATAATATTCTTTGAATAGTAAAGTATACTAATTAAATGCAATATAAGGTTCATTAAAAAAGAAATTACTAAAACTATGAATTCCTTATAATGTGATGGTTCTCAAACAATCTTTTATTTGTCATATGTAATAACAATAAAAGAAAAGCATCTAAGTTAATAATTTTTTTTTTTTTTTTTCCAGTTCAAAGAAAATCACCCAGATGTGTATCATCTCTTCATTTCTCTGAGAAGCAAGATTTTCCAGTCAGACCTAAGCAAACTTTGTTAAACAAACTTGCTAAATTAAGAATGTAATTTTGAAATGTAAGTTTAAGTATTTTTAAGTTATGTTTATTTTCAAATCTGTCTCAAATTTATTTATTTATAATTTTTTTTTTTATCCAGAGAGTTTATTTCTGTATAATAAATCTTATAAAATTTATCTGCAAATTATTTTTTAATGAAATAGTCAATTTATAATTATTTGATACTTCTGCATGGTAATTGAACATGATTGCTTAGGAGTTGCAGTAAAATAGAAAAACATCAATATAAATTTGTCACATTATTAATAAATACTACTTTCAAACCAGTTTTAATACTCAAATACTTGTATAAAACATTTGATAGTACTAGTACCCAATTTTGATAAAATAAAAATATAACTATTTTTACATATAAGCTCAAATAAAAACAAATTTTTCATTAAAAGGGTATTGCATCATTCTCTTTGCAAGAGTCCCAAATTTTTATGATACTTTTCATGCATTCAGCTATCTAAAATTAATATTGTATTGTTTCTTCAGATATTTTTAAATGAAGGAAAGGAAAAACAATATCCACAAATATATTTAAAAAAAGTGAGTGTGTGTTATTGGAGTTTCTAGGGATAGAATCCTGTACATTCTTTCCAAATTAATATTGAAATTTAAGCATAATAGAGAATTTAAAACTAAATAAATAATCGGGAGAATATTAAATGAGCAACATACCCACTAAAAATAATAAAAGACAGAATTAAGAGAAATTCATTTTACATTTTAAAATCCTTTACACAATGACATATCTGAAAAATTGTTACTTTTACGTAAAGAATACTGAATAGCGGCAGAATTGTTTATAACCATTCAAAATCCTGACGAGTTCCTACTCACAAAAGATGGATTAAGCGGCAGAGTCAATATGCAAACAATGATTCTTATTGGTCTGCAGGAAATACGAGTAGTACGAGCTGATGCGTTTCTCTGGATCATAATGTAAACATTTCGGATTTTAAAAATCTTGATTAAAAATGGATCTTGGACATTTTTTAGCATAATTAGAGTTATGGGGGTAGCCAGGTAGATTTAATAATAACTGGTTGTTAGTCTATGGGATTCTTAAAAGAAATTTTTTGTCTATAAATTAATATTGAACCATTTTGATTTCTTTATGTAAATAGCAGCGACTATACTATAATGGAGCGTTATTAATGTACATTGATGCTTGATTTTGAAGACCTGCATTCTCCAGATTGGACATGGCAGAATTTATCCATATAGGAACCGCATATAAGAGAATTGATCTGATGATCAAAGTATAAATTGTGAGTTTGCCTCTGATCGAGAGCTTGCTTTCTCTGATTTGTTAATGATTTAATTGAAAGATTTGCATTATTGGCTTTATTAAGAGTGTAGTGTATGTGGTTTTGAAAAGTGAGTTTTTTATCCAAAATAAGGCCTAGGTACTTGTATTATGTGACAAAAGTATAAAAAATTTTTGTATAAATGTACAAGAAACAATAATACAGATTGTTGAGGCAAGATTATGTCATTGTCGAAATAAAGTTAATTTATATTGAAATCACATTTAGTAGAATATACAATCTAAATTAAGCTTTAATTTAATTTTAACATAATTTTGTATGATATATCAATTTCAGTTTCTTTCATTATTTTTAATACCTGGTTTTGAAACAGTTTTTTTTTTTTTTTTTTGGAATAATTTGATATTTTTTCAAAATTACTAAATTTCTTTTTTGTTAATAGTTGTTTGTATACTTAAGAATAGAAATTTTGTAAAAGGGAAATTCCTTTTTGTTTTTATTATATCAAAATTTAATTACTTGTATTTTTTATAAATTAACACTCCTAATATGAAGTCAGTAAAATCATGATAATTATATTTCAATTGTCAGGAAGAAAAGCAAAATTTCATTCAATTTTATTACAA
Organism: Caerostris extrusa; assembly: GCA_021605095.1. NCBI lineage: Eukaryota > Metazoa > Arthropoda > Arachnida > Araneae > Araneidae > Caerostris > Caerostris extrusa. The sequence goes on along the minus strand of BPLR01016100.1, from coordinate 27,891 downwards.
TAAAAATACATCATAGAAAATTTTACTTAAGAAGATGATGGTTATAAACCATAAAAAGATGAAATGAAATGAAGTTTAGCTTTATAATCCTCCATCTTTTTTAAAAATGATTTTTAAATTTAAGTTATTATAACAAATATCATTCTGAAAATTTATAATTTGTTTGAAAATTTTAGATATCCTTTTCAATTAAATTGTCTTCAAGAACACATGTTTTTGTTAAAGAAACAGCAATGATTTCAGCATAAAATTTTTCATCTCATAATTATAAAATAAATTCTCATTTTTAAAATAACTAAATATAATTATTTTATATAATGTGTGATATATCAATTTTTTTTTTTTTATCTTGTTCTAATTCTGTTTTGTGATTCAGATAATATTTATTTGATTTGATAGTTTTTAATGAATTTAAATGTATCAATTTTGTATTTGTATTTCATTCTGCATTCATATCAATTTGTATAAATCAATTGTACATAGCTATAACTTAAAATTTGATATCTGATATTTTCATGCATTTTATTTTGAAATAAGAATTTAGCACTATACTAGATTAATCTTTAAGATGTTTTATGTTTGTACAATCCTTTAAAAAATGGGATTCATAACTTGTAATTTATCATTAAATTGTCACAAAAGTAGAAATGTCTTAAAGAGAATTAAGTTGTAGTTCAAAATAGTTAATTAAAGCCAATAATTAGTAATAATAGTTTTTATCTTTAAAAGAAAAAAATATATAGCTTAATTATAATGTACAAAAAAAAAAATGTAGTCACATTAAAAGGGCTTATAATTGAAAACTAGAGATATTTGTATGCTTGTATCTATTAATTTTGTTGAACTTATATCCAAGAGGTTAATAAAACTGCTGTATTTTAATGTGGACAAATTAAAGAATTTTCTTTTTTGTCTTGAAATGTATAAGCAATATTTTGTCTGTGTCTGATTTTATACATTATCCTTATCATTTGAATGGTATGAAATAATTTTATTTAATATTTTAACAAAATATATATACAGCTAGAAAATTGAGATAATTGCAACATAATGAGTCTGATTTCTGATATGAAATGTTTTTATGTAAACAATGTAATTATGTATTTACTTTATTTCCTTAGAAAATAGCAACATTTCAAGTTACCTTTAATTCATTGGTTGTTGGTTAGGTAAGGATTTTCATAAATCTAAAAAAAAAAAAATTATGTGAATTTTAATAAGATGACTTTTTAATTCTAGAATTATACATATTTCACCAAGATAAATTTGTGCACTTTGTGCTGGTTTTTATTTTCAGTTGCACATTGTAATCATTAAAAGAATATATATATATATATATATATATATATATATATATATATTATATCCTTTTTCAATAAGTAAAATTTTTTTAAATGTGTTATAAATATTGAATTTTATATGGTGCTCTTTTTTAATTTATTTCAATGTGTAAATTTTATATTACTTAAAATCAAACATTTTTGTTTTGCATATTTTTAATTTTATTAGTGTAAGCTAGTCGTAGATTTTTTTTATATAAAATTTTATAAGCCATTTAACAAGTGCAAATTTATATTTATATAATTTTTTTTTTTTTCCTGTATATGATATTTGCATGCTGAATACTTGTGTAAGTTGAACATTTAACTCCTTTTAAAAACATTGCATACTCATTTGAAATTTTTCATATATACAATGGAATTATATTTTTAAAAATTCCAATGTTTAAATATATTTATTACTTTCTTTAAATTAAAATCTATAATAGACTGAATTTTGTGAAAAATATAATATTTTTTTTTATTACTGTGCTTTTTATTATGAATATAAATAAAAATTTATGATTTATTTGTGCATTTTTATTTGCTAAAACACACAATTGTGAATCTAAAAAAAAAGATACTATGAATTAATGGATAAAAAATATAAATAAATTTGAAATGTTTTATTGCAACTTTGTGATCGTCTTTTGTGACAATAAAACTTCATCCAGTTGTACATAGTTTTCTCTATGGTTGGTTTATATTATTGACCACTAATTCTTTTTATAAATAGTACTAGGTAAATTTAAAAATTTAGTGCATATACAACTCATAAATTCAATAAGGCGTTTAAAAAAAAAAACTCTTTTCTTTATAATACATTACCCAATACCATGCAAAATTTTACAGACATAATAGAAACTTCCCTATAGGTGATTCTGGCATAATTTTCTTTTCCTAACAAAAATAAAAATGTAAAATTTTTCCTAAAATTAAAAATGTTTTTAAAGAATCTTAAAATATTTCCTATTTTTCAAATGAGTTACTGTGGTTTTCATTTATGAAGTTAAAAAAGATGTTATGTACATTTTATTACAATACACAATATATATTTGCATTGTTTCAGCAATCCTCCTTTATACCAAGGCATACTAGTAATTCAGAGATGCATTGACCAATCCCAAATCTTGACGTGCAGCACTCAAAGTTGATTAACTATTAAATGCTTGATGCATCATGCAACTTCAATTGAACCAAAAAGTATTATAGAAGTAACTGGAACTTCATTCAGCATAAAGCAATTATTGTTGCTTCAATGTGAAGTATCATCATCATTGGCACAACAACCCCATGGTGGGCGAAGGCCGTTTGCCTACTGGCAGATTTCGGGATAGGTTTTTTACGGTGTAATGTTGTCAGCTAACACGCTTCAATGTGAAATGGTCGAAAAAAATTTTCTTCATCACTAGATGATTCATTGTCTAACACATTGATATTAAGGAGTTTTAAATACAAAATATTACATGGGATTGCTCTTATTTGACACATAGAATATTTACTCAGATTATAAATTTCAGTACCTAATCACAGTATATTTTCACTATACATTACAAGATGTTTCATTAACAAAAAATTTGGAAAAATCATTTTTTTTTCTATAAGAAAATATCTTCAAATGGTTTCATTAAAAGAACAATTGGAATATAATATGTTTATAATAACTAGTGAAAATTGTTACTTTTTATAATTATTTTTATCTATGCAGAAAAAAAAATCTTTAGACAACTGAGAAAATATTAACAATTTAATATACTAACCATGACAAATATATAAAAATGTTAAAGTAGGGTCTTAATCAGAGGTGGCCAACCCACTTTGAATATTTTTTTGGGAGATTTTTATCACACTTTTACAAAATATATTCATTTTATAATGGCAAGTAGTGAAAGCCAATGTATTAAAAAAATACATTATGTGTGCATCCCTATTATCAAAAATTAACTATCAAAATTGAGAAAAAATTAACTTTGATTTTAAAAATAATATTCTTGCAAATATATGACAGATATTGCCTACTTTATTTATGAGTTCGCAGAATAATTAAATTATATTTTGTGAACTCATGATGAGCACGCATCTTGAAACATCTAATATAACAGGTTCTATGTTTCAAAGACACAGTGACCATTACTAGATATTTGTGAAACATGGCACAAAAAGTTGTTAGTGCTCTTGGTTCAACTTACACCTGTGAATTGTTCTTTTTTTCTAAAATGAAACTGGCCCATCACAAAACTTATTCAAATGTAACGCAACACCATTTACAATGTGCAAATACCCAAAATGAGATTAATTTGTTAATGCTAAGTGAAAGAACAAATATTGTACTAGTAAAATAAATATTTTTTAATGATTTCCTTTTGTTTATATTTATATATCTCATTTTTAATGTGCTATATATTTCTTTACAATATACATTTGATATCATTATTATATTATCTATATTTACATGTAAAAATAATAGTAAACACCAAAATATTAACTCATTATGTTTCAATTTTTCCATTTCAAAAATGTCTATAGTCAAATCTGGGTCTAAATACAATATGGGGATATATAAATTTTATATGCGGCCTGCAGAGTTATGATACATTTCCAAAGGGGCCTGCAAGATCATTTGGGTTGGCAACCCTGGTCTTAACTAAAAAGGGTATACAGAAAGAATGATGTTATGTTTTATATAATAAATTTATACTTCATAAATTTTAAAAATTGATTCTAAGTGGTTAGAAATTTTTAATTTTAAATTGAATTAAGAGCTACTGTTTATAACATATTTATCTTTAAAACATTACTAATAGCATTAAAATACAAAATACCTCAGAAAAAGGAATTTTTATCAAAGTATTAAGTATTTATATTTTTATATATTTTCAAGAAAAAAATTCTGCATATAATTTGCATGTCACGATTAGAGCATGAAAAATGTTTATAACTTATTAAGCCAATTGGAAAAGCATTTATCTAATATAGAAAAAATGAATCCACAAATTTTTAAATGACTTTTAATTTCGAATAACTTACAGCACATTTCAGATGGAGACATTTGCACAGAATCAGATGCAGTTAAAATGGTAATTACTTATGATAAAAACACTTCCATTATACAAGTTTTTCTTGATATCTTCCCCAAACATGATTGTAGTACAACAGCTATAATGATGTCAAAAGTGATACTCAATATCTAAAACAAATTATTTGCTGACAAAAGTCATTGTTATGAAGCTTCAACTTGCATAGTCATTTTCAAATATAAATATGCAGTTCATAATTTAGAAATAAATGTTACAAAATAAACAATTTAATAATTAAATTTATGTTTAAGTTATCAACAAACAGTCATTCTATGGAATGAAACTCTAAAATAATAAAATGTACCATTTTTAAAAAATATACAATTAAATGTTATATAAACATATATTTCAGTTAAAGTATTAAAAAGTTCTCACAATGTAATTTAGAACCAAAAATATACATTTGAAAATAATGCTTAATTTTTAAACAAAGTTAATCATAATTTGAAACAATAAAATCACTTTATTATTTTAAACCAAAAATGATAATGTACATTTATTCAAGATTTTATTATAATCTTTTCGTAGATAAAAATAGATGAATAATTTTTATGTAATTTGTAATGAAAATGACCAAAAATATTAAAATATGGGAAAAAATCTTAAAGCAACAAAAAATATTCTGACAAATTTGTTAGTATGGTGAATATGAAGGGGAAAAAAAGTGTAATTTATCAAAAATAAAATTATTCGCCACTTTTTCTAAAGGAAGACATTTTTGATGGCATTTCAAAACAAACAGTATTATTACAATTAACAGAAATATATTCATTGTCATAATTATAAATCAGATATTTAGAAGCATTTAAAAACAATTTGCAACATTAAAAAAAATTACTATATGAAAGATAAAAATGTTTTTTATCAGTTTAAATGTATGGGAAAATGTACAACTTTTTTAAAATTTGTCATTAACATTGCTTATATCAAATCTAAGAGATTTAACAGCTTCAAAAACACAAAATTTAACACATCAAATACTTAAAAGAACTGACATTATAGATTTATATCAATTGAAATGAATTATTAGTAATATTGCATTTATACCCAAATATCTCTACATATTTTTCGTTAAATTTCAAATATGTCAAGCAGATAAATTTTAATTTTTACCATTTAATGATAAATAAACTGTTTGATATAAGAAAAAAATTGATAAGCTAATCTTTTCACAAAATGATAAAAATTTAACTGTCTCTTTTTTTTTTTTTTCTTTTAAATTAATAAACAATAGCCGAAACATCTACTCAAACAGATAAGTAGTAAATAAGACCATTAAAATACTTTAAAATCACTTAAATAAACATGGATTTGTAAAAATTTTCATTAAAAAAAATGAATATCACTTGATTGATTTTACAAACCAGAAACCAACAAATCTCTAAAAATATTAATCAGGTTATTTTTCATAATGAATATAAAATTCATTATTTTAACTCGGATTAAAAATGAAATTTATAAAAAAAAAAAACACGCAGAGACAAAATTGGTGTTATTACTATAAGTAATGCAATATCAAACAATTGTTTACCTTGTCAAATAAGCAGATATTGTTGCTTTCAAAAAATGTAAATATATAATTAGATCTTTTTTTTTCCCCAACAGATGTAAAGGTATAAAATTTGCAAAAAAAGACAATCGTACCTTTCTATTATATGATCTTAAATCTTTCAATAAAACCAAACTACTCATTTCATATGAATTGACTATACAAGAGAAGAAATTAATTCTTTCAAAGAGCCACAAAGCACAATTTTTGAGACCATGAATATAAAAAAGATGAATTAACACTGCATTAAAATGACTATTTATATATCGCAGCAATGAGGAAAGAACTCCAACCAAGTCAGATGAAGAGAACATAAAAAAAAAAAAAAAAAAACTGAAATATACATGATGAAGTTGTACAAAAGAAAACACAGAGAGTCAGTTGGTAGTATATTTTTAGTCCAATCGTGTAGCATTCATGGTCCTACTACCAAAGTTATTGTGCATGTTATTATTCTGTAATGTTTCCTATTTCATCATCATAGACAGATGTTTCACTATGACATGATGCAATTAAAAATCATCATCAGAGTCAGAATCAAATGTAAATTTTGTAGGTGCTTTGGTTCTTCCAGAACGAGGCTGACGTGATGGTTGTTCTGTAGGACCATCTTCATTTCCAGATGCTCCAAACTCATCATCGGAATCAGACTTTTTCTTCGGTTTGGCCTTGGGTTTAGCTGGTTTTTTGGCCACGGCACCTTCTTTGGGGGCAGCTTTCTTTTTAGGGGCTGATGGCTTTTTTGGCTTAGCTTCTTTTTTAGGCTTAGGTTTAAATTCATCTTCTGAACTATCATCACTGCCCTTTCTTGCTCGCTTTTTACCAGCCACTTTAGGCGCTGGTTTTTCTACTTCGATTTTAAAGCCCGAGCTAGAATCACTGTCAGAATCGACATTTTTGAAAGTATTTGTTGGCTTTGGAGCACTTTTATCATCACTTTTACCATCAAGTAAAGAATCAAACAGATCATTATTAGATTGACCTTTTGAAGGAGGTGGGTTGCTTTCAATATCTGAATCTGATGAAATATTACCATTTAAATTTTCCTCATCTACTTTGTGATTTGTTGAACTGGGAGGTGGTGATTTCCTTTCTTCATCTTCACTACTACCGCTCTTCATCGGATCATATTCATCGCTATCAAAATTGTACTTTGTTTTTGCAGCTGCTCGGCGAGGTGCCATTTCTCTCTTTTCAGGAGGAATGTAATCTTCTGGTTTATCATCCATGTCTGATATATCAGATATCTCATTTGATTCAGAATCAGACCATGGATTCTTCTTATTAGGAGAACGTTTTTTATTAGAAGCCTTAGGAGCACTACGCTTCTTTTCAGCAGGAGGTTTGAAATTCAAAGTTGATTGCTTCAAGTTGTCTTTCTTGGCTCCTTTTTTGTCTTTTTGGCTGAAGAAGCAACTCTATCTGACAAAGATACTTCTTTAATGTCATCGCCATCTTCTTCCTTAATATCAGCAAGTTTCTTTTTACGCCCCTTTTTAGCTTCACCAGGAACAGTGGGCTTCTTTTCCCACTTCTTCTTAAAGTCCTCATCTATTTGTGGGTTAACTCTTTCCCCAAATGGTGAAGGTTTATCTTCATCAGTTAACTTTTTCTTTCCAGTAGTTTTTTTCTTCAATTTCGATGTACCAACATCATCTTCTTTTTGTTCTTTTTCAAATTTGTCAAGTTCTTCTACAAACTCTTTAAGATCATTTCGCCACAAATCTGAAGGAGATTTAGATTTTAAATCATTTAATTCCTTGATTTTCTCATCACGCTTTTTCAATAATTCATCTTTTCGTTCTCTTGTCAAGCTCCACAAAGTCATGCCTAATAAATAATCATAGTCTGGGCCAGAAGAAGTCGCTTCCTTTTCTCCATCAGATTCTTCAGTCTTCTCTTCAGCTTCTACAATATGCTCTTTCTGTGCTTCTTTCCATGATTTTAAAGGATCAGAGTCATATCCTCGATCCACTAGAATTTTAATCATTTCAGCCTTTCGCCGATTTTCAATAGTGAATTTATTTTCAATTTTTTCCACAATAAATCGTGCCTGATTCTTGAGTTTGAGGGATTCTGCTTCCAATGCCCCCACCATATATTCTTTCCTACGATCATATAAAGCAGAACGAACTTCATAAAATTCTTTTAAAATCTGCTCAGGATTGTCATATTTACGTAAGCAGCCTAGATGATCAAATAATACCATACTAGAAAGGGATATAGATGTTTGCAGCTTGAATACTTTATGTAATCCTTGGTTACGTGCCTGCTGAAGTTTATCTGGAGTCATGGTCACAACAAATCTAACTGTTGTATCAGTATGGTATTCTTTATAGTCTGTAATAAATGCAGGTACTTTATCTGTACCATGCAGCATTGGTTCAAGAACATTTTCTTTATATACTTGAGTCCAGGTGCGTATGGGCAGCTCAGTGATTTCTATTTTATTATCTTCTAAAATTGCAATTTCCCCACTTACCATGAAATGTTGTTCATCTAAACGATCAATCTGACCTCTAAAATTTTTATACCAAGGATTCATGGGTTGAGGTTCATTCCCATCTAGCATTCGGTAAATATTTTTCACTAAATCTCTAGGATTGTAATTAGGAACTTTAGTGCTCCATCCTGTTCCAATACCCTCAGCTCCATTAACAAGAACCATTGGGATGATAGGTACATAATATTCTGGTTCAATTTTTAAGTTGTCATCAAATAGGTAATGCAAAAGTGGAGAATCTAAGTTTGAAAATAGATGTTTTGTCACAGAACTTAACATTGTGAAAATATATCTGGGACTTGCAGCATCTTTGCCACCTTGTAGGCGAGTACCAAACTGACCTACTGGTAGTAAGACATTAATGTTATTGCTGCCAACGAAATCTTGAGCTAAACCAACGATTGTTCCAGCTAATGCTTGTTCACCATGATGATAGGCAGATTGCTCAGCAACTGATCCAACCAATTGAGCAACTTTGACTTCACGTTTATCATTCCTTTTCAAGCATGTATAGAGTACCTTACGTTGACCAGGTTTAAAACCATCAACAACTGATGGAATAGATCTTTCATTATCCATGTTACTAAATAAAATCAGTTCTTTGTTAACAAAATCATTATAAGTTACTGCAGTAGTATCTTTGCCATATAAGTATAATTCAGGTAATCCTAATTCTCTTCTACGTTTTCTTTCTTCCATTCCGTTTGTGAGCCATTCCTTACGCATGTCTACCATTTTTTACTAAATGCCAATTGAATAGCATTGTCATCTTCATTACCAGAATAATGAAATCGAATACGGTGACGTTTCATGTCAGAGAAATATACCTTGGCTTCTTTAGCCGTGCTGGTACCCAAACCTTTGTAGTACTTTACTTTGTACTTATTCCAGTTTGGGGTCTCTGTTTTCCATTCTTCAAATTCAGGAAGACTGTAAAAACATTTTTCTTCATTACCTTTAGAGGCCTTGACAATAGGAGTAATAAATTCCTCAAGGAATGGCAAGCGCAATAAACTTGGCCAATTGTGATGAATAAAATTGATCAGCAGACCTTTAATATGGGATCCATCTTGATCCTGATCTGTCATGATCATTAATCGGCCATATCTTAAAGTTTTTAAATCATCCATAGATTCATACTTTTTTTTATATTGTAATCCCATGATTTTGATTATATTATTTATCTCTTGGTTTTCTAAAATTTGCTTATGTGATGCTTCTCGTACATTTAAAATTTTACCTTTCAGAGGAAACACACCAAACTTGTCTCTGCCTACAACTCCTAATCCAGAAACAGCTAAAGATTTAGCTGAATCTCCTTCAGTTAAAATTAAAGTACAGTCAATCGAATTCTTAGTACCAGCATCATTGGCATCTTCTAATTTTGCAATACCTCTTAACTTGGAATGTTTCTTCCCACTGCATTTCTTTTCAAGTTCAGTCTGAGCTTTAAATCTTATCCAGGACATGATTGATTCCACAACACCACACTTCATTGCTTGATTAATGAATTTTTCAGACAGTTGGCACTTTGATCCAAAATTTTTCACCTGCAATGTCATGTTTTCTTTTGTCTGAGAATCAAATGTTGGATTCTCTATAAGACAGTTCACGAATACCCATAAGTGACTTTTGATCTGGAATGGTTTTACATCTTTGCCGCCTTTATTTTTCTTTTTGATCACCTCTACAATTTTTGACGTCAACTGGTCTGTGATGTAATCAACATGACGACCACCTTTTGTAGTAGCAATACTGTTGACGAAACTCACATGTTGGTAACCACTGTTACTTAACGTAACAGCAATTTCCCATCGTTCACTTACCAATTCATGCACAGGCTTCAAAGGATCGCCATTATCATCAGTTTTGTCATGCAGATAGAGGCTAATATAATCCTTGAAAGACTTATAAATTATTTTTGTCATTTAAAACTACTTTCACACCCCGTGCACAACCAGCAATATCATAAGCACGTCTTTTCATAATAGATACTATATCCTTATCCAAAACTGTCATTTTGAATTTTGCTAAATCAGGATAAAAGGTAACACAGGTGAAATCAGAACCACTGAAGTGCACTATTTTAGGTTCTTCTGCCTTGCCCATATTGTCTTTCCAAGTTTGTTTGAACTGCTTCTTATAAGAATTACATGCAGTTTCAACGGTAAACTTAGTACTGAAAATATTGCATAATTTTGCACCATAACCATTCCTACCACCGGTAACTTTTCGCTCATCATCATTATAATTAGATGACGTTAACAAATGACCGAAAATAAGTGATGGAACGAACATTTTTTCATCTTTATGTTCTACTACTGGTATACCCTGACCATTATTCCAAATACAGATCTTATTCTTTTCAGGATTAATTTCGATTTTTATTAAATCCATACTTTTATCTCTCTGTTTATTATCAGCTGCATTCACCAGGATTTCGTCAAATATTTTATACAACCCAGGAACGTAAGTAACTTCTCTATTTACTAATCCAACATCATCATCATATACCCACATAGTTTGAGTGACGGGTTCAACGGATCCGATATAGGTATCAGGTCGGAGCAAAATATGCTCTAACTGGGTTTTCTTCTGATAAATACGCTCGACAGAAAGTTTTTTATTCACTTTAGTATTCTTAACAGAAACATCATTCATCTCCCAATCATCATCCAACTCAATAGAATCCGCCATGTTTACAGTTCGAATTTAACGAATAGATCACAAACCGAACAATTATTCACCACTTTTAAAATGTAAATTCACTAGCCATTCAACAATATAATTAATTTTACAACTCTATATTAATAACGTTCTAACAAAAAGCAAGATCGAATACCTTTTACTGCTTTCTAATCGATATTCTCAATGCCGGTAATACAGCTTTAGTCAATTCGAATGTAGACAAAGAATGGCGGCCTTCCAAGCAAAACAAAAATTCAACGGTCATTTTAGTTCCGAAGGCTTGTCAAATCAACACTCATAAAAGATCGTTTGGCTAAATGTGAATAAACCGGAATCGAAGTAAAATGTTTAAAATGGCAACAAAAGAGTATTATTGATACAGAATTTTTTTTTAATTAATTAATAATTAAATAAACAGAAAATTTATTCTTAAAAAGCTAAAAATAGAGCCTTTAGCTTAAAATTGTAAATAATAATAATAGTGGAAGGAAAAACATGGTGTAGTAATGATGTGTCTTATATAGAGAAAAAGTAGTATGAGTATATAATTTAGGTAAGTCTGGAAAACAAAACTAGCAAAGAATTTAAAACGAAAAAGTAATAATAATTTGATTTAAATTCAAACCTTCAGTACATTAGTTAGTAAGTCCCCAAGTCACATCAAGTTTAAAAATGTAGTAAAATCATCGCCAGGGTTTTTGGCGTGATACGCGGTAAAAGAGATAAATCCTTGAGCACAATTTGATAAATATTCTGCTAATAGAAAAGGCTAATAATGGCTTCTCTGCATATTTAGCAAGTAATTCCAAAAACGTTCATTGGAATTCAATGATTGAATTTAGCCTGTTAAGATTTATCATTTGAGTTATTAAGTTTTAAAGGTTATTTTATCTAAAATGTTAATCAAATTTCCTTAGCTATCATTAAATTTCTGATGATAAATATAGCTATTATCATCAGCAAAAATGGTAGCTATCAGAAAATTCTGCTTAGCTATCATTAAATTTCTGATTATACTAATTATAAAAAGTTCACATTGATGTTGTTCTGACTTCTTTTTCTAGAATTAAAAAATATAAAATTCCTTTACTTTAACGTAACTTCACGAATACTACTTTAATTTAGAAATTAAATGATGTAATTTTTGTAAAAATTCAAAAAGTAAGTTTTAAAGTTATGTTTGCATAAATTCTTTCAAACATGAAAATATTATTCTTAAAATATTGTTTTGAACATAATTAGTTAATTAAAAACAAAACATTTTATTGTGTATACAAAAAATTAGGTCAAATAAGCGACAAAAATAAGAGAAATAAGCTGCAAATGCTGGGAATAAAAATTCATTTTGCACACTAAGAGATCGTTATAATTTATTTCACTCTACTCCAATTAGTTTTATTTTTCTCCCTATTTCTTTTTGAGTTCTTCGGTCATTGCAGATGATTTTACTTTTTTACATACACTCCCTTGTTGTTTAATTTATATTTTTCTCTGCTTTTTGCTCCATTGTTCTGCACTCTTTACTGATCATAAATTTCGTGTTATGATTTCATCACCAATGATTTACATTTTTATTTATTTCTTTTTTTCTCTCAATTCATACGATTACTATTATCTATTCATCATGGCTTTTCTTTCCTACTGCCCTCACATACCATTGAGTAGATGAACGCTTCGTATTCAGGCACTTGACCTCATTATTCAACTTAGTAGCTACAACATTTCGATCCTAAGAATAATAACAATGCTTTTTTAGTGTGTATATCGGTTGTACTCGTGTTTCTTTTATGTACCACACGAAGAGTCACCCGAATGAGGATATAGGTCCTGGGTGAGAACTTGAATGGGAGAAAAGACGGGAAAATCCATAACAAAATCCAGTTTTTGATGCTAAATATTTCACATATGCTGAAATGCATAGTGCTCACTATTCGTTTTTGAAAGCAATGACTGCACAGGAAACTATCAACATGAATCAACGGAAATTATCTACAGCAATTCGAACTTGAAACCTCCCAGCCACCAGCTGGGCTACGAATTGGATGAAAAAACACTCTACTGGTCGATGCATAGTACATAGAACGCCTATAAAGCTAGCATAATGCTGAAAAACAAAGTTAATTTTAGGAATTATATCTAAACAGAATATATCAGGAATTATATCAGGTATTATGTATCGAATTTTATTTAAATTATCACGCCTTTCTCATTTGTTTGGAATACTGGCAAATAATTTTTTTTTCTTGTTGTCCCCATGTAAATAGCGAGGTAAAGTCACATGTGCTCTAGTAAGGCGACTCAAAATGTTCAAAGCGACTCAAAAGTTTTTTAAAAACGTTAAACAATATAGATTTTCGCCACTAAGGAATCTTAAAATAATTTTTATCATGCATCCAAATTAAACTTGTTTTTCATTATTTTTCTCAAAGATTTCACATATACAGAAAAGTTAGCAATTTTTCTTTAAAATTATGATATTATTATCTACATTATGAGAGATAAAATGCATCGCTCTTCGTGATAACAACGTAATGATTTGCTCATAATGACTTGGTCACTCAGTTCATATCAGTGATAAATATGTTAATAGAAATAAATCAATGAAAATTAATAAAAAAAATATGTCAATTAATGAAATCATTTCAATTTATAAATTATATTAATTATTAAAAATGTATCAATGATAAAAAAAATAAATGCTGGTGGAAAATAAACTTTAAACAATCATGATGAATTCTTGATGTTTTAGAAAAAAAAATGACTTCAAAGCTAAACTTTAAATGCAGATAAACAAGCAATTTTTGGAGTGCATCGAAACCATCAAAATTGCATCTCTGATCCTCCTCTCTTTCTAGAAAAATAATTTTCAGTTGTAAGAGATCAATAGCAGGTTTAACAATGTATCCTGTCCCCTTGAATAACCTTAGAAGTTAATTCTATCCATTCTGTACAATTTCTCAATAGCCATGTGTTTAAGAGGCATAAAGGTAAATCATAAATGAAAAAGAAAGCAATTTCAATAATAAACAGTTACTACACGAAATTCGTCATCAGAGTTAAATCTATGTAAACGACATAGTTTAATTAAATCAGATTCTATTTCGTAAGAATATTAATGTGTTATTAGATATATGTTTAGATTTGAAGATAAAACTGTATTAATATTGGCGATTTGCAATAGAAAAAATCGTCAGAAAATTCATAATTAAATTTAGAAAAACAATATCACAAATTAATAAAAAATTAATTAATTAATTAATTTGCAAATTAATTAAGAAAAGCTAAAGAACGAAACAAGTCAAAATGTACCAAAAGAATTTTAAATGAAACTAAATAATAAAAGATACAGCTTACAGGTTATCCATAAAATTTATATTTTAATCTAAGAACAAAACGCATAACAGCAATCTTAAACAAACAAAGAAAGAAAAGTTTCAATAAATTATATTCAGAAAATAAATTATGTTCATCCATCGTCCAAAAATGAAAAAAAGAAAACAGATTAATTAAAAAAAACTATAGAATTTCAAATGATTTTATAAAAAAAAAAAAACTCGTGAAAGAAATTTAAATAAACCAATAAGAGTAGCTCGAGAAATAAATTAAAAAACAAAACAATAAGAGACGTTGAAGTGGTCCAGGACAATGCTGTCCCACTCTCCCCAAAACAATATCCATATATGTTATAAGTAGTAAGGCAGTGACGGATTTAGGCTTAGGCCCGCGAGGCCCAGCCGTGGGCGGCAAATTTTTAGGGGCGGCAAAAATTTGAAATCGATGTTCTTTTTATCAACTGTAAGGCCGAATTTTAATGCTTCTTTTCTTGCTTTGATTACCTCAAGATGTCAATATTTAAAGGGTAGAATTATTTTTAAAAATAATTAATCGTGTAAGTAGTAAAATTTAAAATATCTAACAAATAGGTATTAAAACATTTTTGGTAAGTATAACACTTACCTATTGACTTTAGATTGTTAATAAATTTTTCTTAAAAAATCTAAATGTAGCGTTTGTTTGCTCATCATTATAACGACATGATTTATTTCTTAATTAAAAGCAATTTATTCTAAATTGTATGTTTAGTTGTTGTACCAAATGTACAATTTAGAAAAAAATTAAATTGGAATTAAATATAAATATATATTTATATTTAATGCATGCCTAAATTCAATACCTAAATTTAATTCAAATCCATTAGTACTATTCGTATTATTATTATTATTATATATAAGGGCATAAAATTAACTTGGGTCTAGGCGCCATCGAACCTAAATCCGTCACTGTAATAAGAATTGTCTATTTTATATATAAAATCTAATAAAAGTATGATGAATACAGGCGACGTAAATAGCCATGTATGAAAAAAGAAAAGATAATATATATATATATATATACACTCAAGAGTCAAAACATTATGAGCACCCCTACATTTTGCAATGAACTCGCCAAGAGGACGTAGAAGGCACGTGATCAGGTGGAAGTGGTATTTAACTGGTATTAAGTGGTGGTATTAATCCATGCCAAGGTGGGTTGAAGCTGTGTTGCGCGCCAAAGGTAGGCCAACTCGTTATTGACAGGTGGTCATAATGTTTTGGCTCTTGAGTGTATATATATATAATCGGATGGGCCGATATACAGGATAACCATAAAATTTAGAATTTAATGTAATAACAAAAGGCATAATAACAATCTTAAAAATCAAAATATATAGAATTAAAAACAATTTTCCATTTATTGAAAAATTTTATTTTCACGTTGAAATAGAATTGTCTTTACATTCATCAGACAATCTTTTTTTAGCAATTTTACATTAATTAATCAATTATATAATTATACGGACTAAAAAAAAAAAAAAATTAAATAAATATTATGTATAAAAACTCGTGAAAGAAATTTAAATAAGAAACGTGGAAAGTAGTCATGGAAACGAAAAATACATCAGAAAATAATTTATTTATGAAATGAAAAACTCCGCTACCTAAAATAACCATTATTATTTTATGGGTAAAAAATGCGATGAATCTATCCTCTAGCAATTAATTGTGAATGTGGCCAACAGATAGCAGCACATGATGGCATAAAAATAAAACAGAAAAAGTAGAGGTAGGAAAATAACCTCGATGAAAGAAAAAAGGGTCTTAATGGCCGAGTGATTAGCGCTTCTCAGCTCGGTGATGTAGGCCTCTGGTTCGAGTATTGGCGGTACCATGGATGTTTGTCGTGGTTCAAATCCACTTTAAACCATAGATTCCGCTCTAACATGATCATTGGCGGTAGGCTGACAAACCCAATTCCGTAAAAATGATAGCATCTCCTGTCTCGAAATCTGCCAGTAGGCAGACGGCCTTTGGCCCACGATGAGGCTGATGCGCAACTGATGACAAAGAAAGATATAAAGCAAGGTAATCTGTGCTGCAAATGTAGGTTTGGCAATCCATATATTCTTCTTTTACAAAATAAATTCAGTCTTCTCAAAATCAGGATTTTATTTATTTGTTATTACTTTGTACATATGCATATTTATAAAGACTTACAAGCATATATACGTCTAAATATCTCATGAGTAGTGTTGTACATCGGGTAAAGATGTACGCGTAAATATTCAGGAGGGTATGGATACTTAAATCTGTATTTATTTTTAGTAAGTATGATTATATGTGTACCCCCAATTAAAAGTGCATATTTACTTAAATATGTATGCAAATGCATTTATAGGCATGTATGCATGTGCATGTTTACTCATGCGTGGATACATGCGACTGAATGTTCTGTGTAGGTTTTCTGTCAGTCAGTTAGTCTTCTTTTAACGGAGTACCTTGGCCGGTTGTGGGCCTGAACTCCTAAGCTATGAGAATAGAAATATGGCAAACAAAACATTGATAAAAAAGGCAGTGAGCTCTAGTCATGTCCAAGTAGCAAAAAAAAAATTAAAGAAATATTATCATTAAAGAGGAAGAGAATAAAGGGAAAGGAGCAACAAGATCATAGTATAATTAATAAAAATTAAAAAAATTAAAAGTAGCAAAATACGATTAATTATTTAAGTTGGAGGCTTCGAAGCATTTTAATAAGATTTGAATAAAGCTGGATGTCTAGCATTTTTTAATTGATTGTAGAAGTTATCCAGACCTCCTAGCACAAGGATGGGCAAACTTTTTCGGTCGCGGGCCGAAAATCGGAAAAAGTTTGGCGGCCCAAGATAAATTTTTCTAAAATTTTAAAAACAATATACAAGAATTACAATTTAAATATGTTAATGAGATGAATGAAATTGCGATTTCATTTTTAAAAGTTTCTTATATTGAGGTTCGAAGTGAGATGTACTGATTCTAAGGAACGAGGTTAAATGCTCATCTGTCAGTCTACTTCTGAAATAATTCTTTCTAAGGTTCATAGTTGAAAACACTTGTTCACAAATAGAAGATGAAGGAAACATAGCACTGATTTTCTGGCCGTGAGATATTCAATTTGGGAAACTTACTTTCGATAATGATTTGTAAAACTCTATGTTTGACATATTTAGCTTGGCTTAGGCAAATTTAGCTTTGGCATATTTAGTTACTTTGGTTTGCTATTTCCGTCGATTTTTGTTTTGTAGAACAAAAATAGAGAAATTAAAAAGATCATCAGTCTTTGAAAAATGGAAGGAAAAAAAATATTTAATCAAAGTAGAAAAGAGATGGATTTATAATATATAAATATATATTTCTTTTTTTAATTTTCCTCTCACCGGCAAAAAGAATTCCGGATAGAAACTTCCGAAAAAGCATATTGAAAATATTTACCAGTTCTGTTAGTACATAAATTGCTTTAGAAGCAGAGTCATTATTTAAACTATTGATGGGAATCTGTGGTCAGAGACCGCTGCTGAAGTATTTTGCGGGCTTCTTGCAAGAAACTTGCGTAGAAAACACCCTCCGTGACCGTGCGAGTGTTGAAGGTCTTCTTGGGTGCATCTGCGTTGGTATTGGCCGGGAGGCGTGGCTTGAGGAACTCCCTCCAAGAGGTGAGGTGTCCCATCTGGTGGCAGTTGATGCATTTAGATTTTCAATCCTTTCTTTAATTGAGCAATCCTTTATATAATGCTCATCCCCGCATTTAAGGCAACGCTTTTCATAACTGCAGTTTTTAGCTGAGTGATGGAAAAAGTTGCACGAAAAGCATTGAGATGCACCCGATTTCCGGTTAAACTTTTCAACTCTAACTGAGAAATGGAGCAGGTGATTAATTTGAAAAAATCTTCGTTTTCCTCGATTTTTCTGTAGACTAATTGCCAAACCTTTTAGGACAGCTTTAAGAGGTCTTTGACTTTTAGGAGTAATGGCATAATACTAAATCTTGCACCTCGTAAGATGTTGGGTTATTAATCTGTGATTTTCTGAGTTGCTCGGAAAAATTTTTAAGTGTTCCCCGCAAGCTTAATTCTAACGTCGCCCTTGAATTTTTTGCTGACATCAGCAAGCACCTCTTTGAGGCTATGTGAATAGCGCACCATAATAGGTGGCAGTTTAGGCTCCTGCAGTTCGCGATTTTCTTCAGCAGCGATCTCGTCTACATCCAGATTCGAAAATTTATTAGAAAGGTTAGCAGGGTTAGTATTATCATTAGAATCTTCGTTAATTTTTGCAGTATGCTTTTTTGATGGTTTTAAATAGCCATCAGCGTTATCATTGTTAGCAGAGTTAGCTGGTCTCTTAGATTTTTTAAGTTTAGTTTTTAAGTTTACTCCATCACTGCTATGCCTTGCACAATTAGTGAGGGGACAAAGACCAAGCTCACTTACCTTTTTTTCTCAGCTACAGCTGTGGCTGCCTCTGTTTTCTTTAGGGGGACATGGTCCTTGATATAATTTGATTAAATTACGCCGTCATCAATCAGGATCTGCTATTGGGTGATGGCCTGTTTTGCCAGGTCATTTAATTTCCTTCTTTCTTTGAAGTTCTGTTCAGCAGCGGTTATTTGCTGGCATATATCAGCTTCGGAATTATGGACTGGAACAGCAGTTAACTGGAAGGTGGATGCTTCAGGGACAGCGCCAGGATCGGGTACTTTCAATAGGTTTTCTGTGCGTATGTACATACTTAAGCATACATAAACGCACAAAAACACGCGCAGAAACATATAAAAGCACAAACCATGTATACATATACATGCACACAACTGCGCATGCATGTACATAAAAAAAAAACATTCGCTCTTTATCATGTATGCATTCACACACACAAAATATATAAGCATTCATTTAGATTCGCATATATATATATGTAGACTTCTCTACCAGTCTAGCAAAAGTATGATGGCCGGAGTGGGTTGTCTAGGGGTGTATTAAAGAAACATTGTTTTTCTTTCAACAACTAACATTTAATGAAGCTCTAACATATGTAGAAGGATATTTACATAAATTTTTATTACATGACAGTCATTTTATCTCGCTGCTTGACGCAGCCCGTTCCAGTTTCGCCTACTCTCGTTGACGACTAGCGTTCTTCTCCCGCGCCCATCTACGGGGTTTCTCTTTCTCCCAAAGTTCAAAGAATACTGCCGCTACATGGCAAAAGGCTTGTGTCGAAGACACATAGTCCGTGGTGTGTCGCCACTTGGGATTAGCACACAAACAAATCCTGCATATACATATATTTACTATTGTGCTCAAAGGGTGAGAACAATCATTTTTTTTTTCAAAAACTTTTTATTTATTCTTCCAAATTTATTTCATCGCCTTCAAAGCAATCCTCCTGGACATAATGCACTTCATCGGCAAAAGAAGTAATCTGCAGGAATGGCCTTCAAAGCGCTCGACGATTAACGTTGAATCAATAAAAAAATCGGTCATATCAAAAATATCTTCAATAAAAAAATCGGTATCCCTGAAGTGGTCTTTTTGAGTTTAGGGAATAGCAGAAGTCGCACAGTAGCAATACGGTGGTTATGGACGATATGGGTTTCATTTTTGCAAAAAAGTCTCAAAGAATCAATGCAGTGTGAGTTGGCGCATTCAGTGTTTTCGGTACCAATCGAGATTTGCCCTGTTTGAGGCCCAAAATGGAATGGACCGATCCTTTAGAAATTCCAACATCATCAGCATGGTCTCTAATTGTAAATCGACAGTTTGCAAGCACCAAATCTTTAATTTTTTCGACATGAGCTTCGTCGGTTGAGGTTGATGGTCGACCAAAGGGCTCTTCGTCTTCAACGCGTCCTCTGCCTTCTTTGAACTGTTTATATCACTTCTAAACATTTCTTTCCGTTATATAAATACTTGCCGAATGCCTTCTGCAACATTCTATGCGTTTCCGCAAACAAAATTTAATGCAAGTTCTTTGCTCCATTAATTCAGACATTTCTAAAATCGCCGGAATCAGTTTTAGTGTCACGCAAAGTCAAGCGTAACTTAAACACTAATGAATATTTTGATGTCAAATTTCACACAGATGTCAAGGACAGTGTCAGCAATAAAAAAAAATAAATAAAAAAAAAAAAAAAAAAAAAAGGAAATTCCATAAGTCTCGGTAATTTTAAATAGAAAATTGATTTTATTTTTGGACACAGTAGTATATACATATATATATATATGAATGGTACCCAGCATCAACTCTATAAAACCACCTCGTAATGCTTAACTTTTTTTTTTACTGTAAAATATTTATTATTTTCGGCAACACTTCTTTATGAAATGTTTCATCTATAAGTAGAAGCCGAAGTAAAAGGTATAAATGATTCTAGTAAATGAAAATATGTTATTGCCTGCAAGCATGATTCACTAGCACTGTTTATTACTAGGTTTAATGAATGTGAAGACAAAGAACGTAATAGGCTCTTTCTCGATTGGGGCTCTTTCACTATGTCTTTTAATGTTGTTTTGAAGTCCAATGTATTTGCTGCATTACAGTAGCTTTACTATTTACAATTGCTAACATCCAGTAGTCCTGATTTTGCAATATTCTGCAAAACTTCATTGGTTAAGGTTGAGGGTCGACCAGAGGGCTCTTCGTCTTCAACGCGTTCTCTGCCTTCTTTGATCTGTTTTTACCACATGTAAACATTTCTTTCCAATATAGAAATGCTCACCTAATGCACTTCTGCAACATTCTATACGTTTTCGCAAACAAAATTTAATGCAAGTTCTTTGCTCAATTAATTCAGACATTTAAAAAATCGCTGGAATCAGTTTTAGTGTCTCATAAAGCCATGTAACTCAAACACTAATGAATATTTTGACGTCAAATTTCACATAGATTTCAAGGACAGTGCCAGCAACCTAAAAAGAAAAAAATGAAATTCCATAAGTCCCGGAAATTTTTAATTGAAAATTGGTCTTACTTTTTGGGCATAGTAGTATAGTTAATATTATTCTTATCAATAGAAAAGAAAAATTCAAAATTATTGGGAGTTTTATTTTCAATAAGAAACATAATGAAACATTTCCCTGAGATTTTAGATATTCAAATTAACCATATAAAAAATAATATGTTTTTTTAATTCATAGGATTTTAAGAATACAGTTAATTAATATTATTCTTAACGCCATAAAAAGTTCTAAATTATCCTAAGAATTATATTAAATAAAAAAACCACATATGAACACATTTTCTTTAGATTTTAAAATTCACAATAACCATGTAAAAAAGTATAGATTTTTATTTATTTGTTTATTATATACATTTGTTCACCAGAAAAGTAAACTGGCTTATTTACAAATCTTTTCAAAATAGACAGTTTGACCTGGCCATTCTAAAAACCTGGCCTTAATTATTCGTCTCATTTGTTTATGAGATGTCTATTTACTGATATATACTTTTAAATATTAGTTAAATAGTTATCACATAATTGCTGTTGTACATGTATGACAGCATATGAAATATAATTATTTTTAATTTTTTTTTTTTTCATTGTATATTTATTTTAAAGTTATGTATTATATTTACTTATGTATTATATTTATTACTATTAACAGTATGGATTCGGTTAAAAAAATTGTATAAGAAAGGAAGTACTACAGTGTCCAAAAAGTAAAACCAATTTTCAATTTAAATTTTCCAGGCATATAGAATTTCAATTTTTTTTTCTTTTTTAGTTGTTGACACAGTTCTTGATATCTGCGTGAAATTTCACATCAAAATATTCATTAGTGTTTGAGTTACGCTTGGCTTTGTTAGACGCTAAAACTGATTCCGAGAGATTTTTGAAATGTCTGAATTCATTGAGCAAAGAACTTGCATTAAATTTTGTTTGCGGAATGAATATTCGTGTGCGGAAACGTATAGAATGTTGTAGAAGGCATTCGGTGAGCAAACTATATCGGAAAGAAATGTTTGCAAGTGGTATAAACAGTTCAAAGAAGGCAGAAAACGAGTTGAAGACGAGTTGAACGAGTTCTAATCAACCATCAACCTTAATCGATGAAACTCACGTCCAAAAATTAAAGATTTGGTGCTTACAAACCGTCAATTTGCAATTAGAGACCTTTCTGATGTTATTTGAATTTCAAAACGATCGGCCAATTCCATTTTTAAAAAATTTGCAAAAAGGGGCCACATTTATGGAAAGACAACTCTTGGATTTTGCATCACGATAATGCTCCAGCTCACACTGCATTGATTCTTCGTGACTTTTTTCGCCAAAAGTTGAAACCCGTATCGTTCCAGAACCACCGTATTCCCCTGATTTAGCACCGTGCGACTTCTTGCTATTCCCTAAACTCAAAAGATCACTCCGAGGACATCGTTTTGAGTCGATTGAAGAGATTCAAACTGAATCGCCGCTCGCTTTGAAGGCCATCCCGGTCAATGACTTTTTAGCTTGTATTGAGGATTGGAAAAAACGTTGGAATAAGTGCATTGTGTCCGGAGGGGATTACTTTTGAAGGCGATGAAATAAATTTGGAAGAATAAATAAAGAGTTTTTGAAAAAAATTTAAATTGGTCTTACTTTTTGGGCACAGTAATAGTAATACTATCGTGTAACGCACGTCTTCAGTTAGATCGATTATCCAAGAAAAGATAGAACTTTTGTATCCGAAAGCCCTTTTACAGTTTGTGTCTTTTTTTTTCTTACATTGCAAAAAAGTATGTTCTATAGCTTCTGATGTATTGTAGGATGGACACAAAAAGATGGGGCGTGATTGAGACTATTGAGTTTATGATATGTTTTCCTGCGAAATCTGGAAAGTGGCACGTCTTTTCTATTTGTAGGAAGAAGTTGATGAAAAGGTTTAAGGCTATTTAAGTGTATGAATTCCGCAGTATATTTTCTGCTTACACACTGATCCGTTGTTTTTTTTTTTTTTTTTTTGTAATGTCTTCTATTTTTGATGAAATATGAGATAAATTTTTTTTTTTTTCATTTCTAATGGTGGGGAGTGCATACATATAAATAAATACAACAAAAAGAAAGAAAAAAACCTATCAAAACACAGTAGAAGAAGTAAGTAGAAGAATTCATCGCCTCAAGAGGTCTCTGGCATGCGCATATCTTGCATTCTCGGAGTCAGTTTCATGGAGTGCCTTGCAACATTGCAGGTGTTTTTTCTATTCATAGGCTGTTTCAAGCCACAAAGACGACAATAGGGATGGTCATATATACCTATACGATATAAGTGTTCACCCAGACAATCATGTCCTGTAATCCCTTCATAAAAATAGAAGTATTTGGATTTTCATGTCTTTAAAAATAAAATTTCAACTAAACTGTACTTTTTTTTTTATACAGCTGAGCCTCACATTCCATCTATATAAATCATATAGCCTATTAAAGGACTATGAAAGAGGATATTGTCTTTCAAGCGATTTTTCTGGCTGGTAATTGTATCGCATTTGCATGTTGTATGGGAGAAACCTTAAAAATTCCAACCAGGCAATCTATGTGTCGCTGCGAGACGCTTATACATGTCATCGTGTCTTCTTGTACGAGCGTTATCACTGTCATTCATTCAGTATTTCAGTATTTCAACTCCTATAGGTTGTTCTATTTCATAGCTGAATTGATAGATTCAACTTTTACTCCTCTTTGAAGCACATTTTTAATTTAAACGTTTATTTAACTTCTCTCATCTCATTTTATTTTTATTTTTTGTCTCATTTTAAGTAAACTAACATTAATAAAGTAACCGCTTTAAATATGGTTTTATCCATTAATTAAGATGTGGAGGCTATCGTGAAATGTTTCTTATAGATACTCTGTATCTCCTTTGACTTTTCCGATAGTAATACTTAAGCTTAAACAATTGGCAGTGGCGAATGTTGTTTTATTCTTGAAACTGTTTTCCTTCATAAGTAACTTTAGAGAAGTATTAAAATAAAGTATTCTGTGAAGACAAATGTTTTATTTTAATCAACGAATACAATATTTTGAATGCATTACTTATTTTTATTTTCCTTTTTATCTTAATACCACTCTTTTGCATATATCATGGTAATATTACATAAATGTTTTCTTAATACAGTGGTTTCCATTCTGAGGTACACATACATTTAGAGGTACGCGGTGTAACACTTTGGATAAATAGAAATAATATTGAAAACAACAGAAAAAGAAAATAATAGGCAGGAACCTAATGTTCTACTGATCATTGGTTGTCACTATCCTTGTCCACTGTCTATGATATAGTGGATTACGCATGTGCCCACCCCTGCTCCTTTGTTGTTTTCACTTCTAGTAATTCTGCTTCAAGTATCTCGAATCATCTCAGAGCTTATGGCACCAAAATTTTTATTTACAATGCGGTTGAAAGCAGTTCATTTCTTTAGTTGGTCATCACTTCTTTGGCAATATTAATTCGCTTTCATTTCCAATTTTTATTCCAATGATTCTTTCCCTATCGCGTTTTAGATATTTTACTTCAACGCAAACTCTTTTCTGTTCTTTAAGCTTTATTACCTAAACAAAATGACAGTACCAGTTCGATATTCTCCAACGTACTTTTCTCCCCTTTGACATTGGCTCCTAAATGAGTTCTTCTTGCAGTATATTTTATTCTTTTATATACTGTGGTGTTTATATGGATGGTAAAAATATATGCCCGGCTGTTACACAGATTTACGCGATCACGCCAAAGAAATTTAATCTCATACTGACTAGAGCCGCTGACTGTATTCATAATGTCTAGTTCCCCGGCCCATCTATTCAAAATTATGCTCAATCAATATATGAAAATGGATAATTTTATTAAAGCTAATTCAACAAATTTCTGACTACTTAAATCTATGTGTGAAGATCTCCACAACATATTACTTTTGCACACTGAAGTGAGATAGCTTCCATAATGAAAAGTATTCAAAGGATTGTTTAAATTGAGACGAAGCTCAATACTTTTTGAAGACAACATTTTTGAGTTGAATTCGAAGTTCCATAAAAAGAGCGGATTAAATAGCTTGCATACTTAACCGAATATTTTTTTAATAAATAAGCTTAACTTGAAATTACAAAGCAGTTCTATAATCGCCTTTAAGTCTCTGATAAAATTGAACCTATGATCAAGAAATAAATTTTTGGGAACCTTGTATCGAAAAATATTAGGGAGCTTATGAAACATTTGTTTCTCATTTGAAAATAAGCGAAATTGTTAAAAGAAATAAAAAGTAGCATAATAATGCAGCTGAAAAGTTTTCAAACAATTTTCCTATAACAAAATAGTAGAAATAGCTGGATCTCAAATCCTTTCAATGAATTGTTCTTTTTAACTTTTTAAATTATCATTTTATGGAAAAGATATATTGATTGAACTTCCGATTGTTTCTTCTTTAATATCTGATCTCAAATAATAAATCCCATTAAATACTGGGCCGGAGAAAGAGTTGAGTTGTAATTCAACAAAATGTTTGTTGCCTCTCTCGAACAAAAAGCTTGTCAAAAAAGTATTCTCGTCTAAGGCGTATATAAAGAATAAGTATCTATATAAGCTTGACGCTGCCCTTGGTTTAAGATTGTATCTGCCTCATTTGATCGTAGATTTGATTTTACGATTTGAACCTGATTTTAAAAATTTGCTTCCATGAAACTAGCTGAAGAATAGTGTTCGATAGCTCGGTCACAAAAATAAACTCAAGTAATCTTCGACACAGACACGAAGAAATGAATGGACTGTATAAATTAATTTCCTTTATTTAGGCAGCCATCAAGCTCGAAGATGGACTGCCACACGCAACCTTTCTCGTTGGTTACACTTATTGAACTCTTTTTACTTATGCAGCCATCAAACTCGAAGATGCACTGCCACCCGACCGTTCTCTTTGGCCGTAGTTGTTCAACTCATTTAGTTTATGCAGCCATCAAGTTCGAAGATGCACTGCCACACAACCTTTCTCTTTGGTCACTGAGTTTCAACTCCCTCTTATGCAGCCATCAAACTCGAAGATAGACTGCCACACAACCTTTCTTTTGGTTGCAGAAGTTCAACTGACTCTCACATTCTTTTCTCACCTGCCAGACACCCCCACAGACAGGGTGTTTTTCTGGGCATAGGGCGTTGACCTCTCCTAAGCAGGGGGACATGGGTTTCGACGTAACAAATAGCTTTGAAGTTTTTGAAGATCACATTAAAAAAAAAAAAATGCCTATCATGTTCGAATGATTGCTGTGTACTTTCATAAGTTTATGTGATTGAAAAACTTCTATAATGCTATTTACTTTTGATATTAGACTAACATTTTTACTTGGAATAAAGAACAAAAGCTCATAAAAATCGTCGTTTAATTAATTTGCTAGCTTACTTAAAAACATTGCTTCATCAACAAAACAAACTTTTTCCATGGAGATGGAGAGGGTATGTCTATAAAAATACTCATAAGTGAAAAAAGTTTATCAGGGTGTATGAGAGAAAGAAAAGTCGGGGAACATGGACCCACTTTTTAAAAAAAAGAAAAATTTTTAGTATCATAATTTTATATGGGACTATTCATGAAAACGGGCGCCGGTTAAGCAGGCTCCTTGTTAAAAATTACATTCTATTCATATTATTTATTTGTAATGTCATTGACGAAAGATTTTAATGTTTGTTCTTTCAGTGATAGTAGTAAAATTTCTTGATAAAGTAGCATAAGGAAAGTTTCGTCAGTAAATATTATGTAAAATAAAGGAAATTTTTGGTAATAAATCTTTAAATAATATTTCTTAATATTTGTTAATAAATAAAAAGTAACATAGAAATATTTATAAAATGTTGCAGTTTTAGAACATTAACTTTGTTTAAAAGAAGGATGTATAAAGCTAACCAAAACTGGAGAATCAGAGAAAATTGAAAATTCATGCAATGCCATAGTTTTGGGATACTTTAACAGTCGTTAAAAATAGTTATATTTTGACTTTAAGTTACTATTTATTTTTTCGTTAGAATAAAAAGAATTACATTAATGGTATACACTGAAATTACAGATGGCTGTTTTGCAGCCAAAGAGCTTTTTCACCTGCAAACGATAAATCTTCTTTTTAAAATGGGAAAATAAAATATTGCTTCGTTTAAATATTTTTAAAAAAATTTATAAAATTCTCAATAAAATATTTAATATTAAATACTAATTTCTAATATTTTAATATACAAAGCATTTTTAAATATCACATAAATGAATTTATATAATTTAATAAATGAACTTTAATTTTATTGAGTTAATTTGTATATATAAATATTGACTTTAACTATCATAATTAATACAAAAACTTTTCGAGCATAAGTGATGACTATAAGCTAATTCATAAATACAAAGCTTCTTTCCTTGAACCACAGGCTTCAGGTTCGAATCCTGGCGGTGGCATAAATATTTG